>JAOYMR010000014.1:5811428-5854003 GCA_025802075.1 Tenebrosternarchus preto | reverse complement strand
AGAGAGAGAGAGAGAGAGAGAGAGAGAGAGAGAGAGAGAGAGAGAGAGAGAGACAGAGAGACAGAGAGACAGAGAGACGTGCAGCTCAGTCCTCTCTCCTGTATTCCACAAAGCTGTACCGGGAATGGGGTACGCCACAGGAAAAGGATACTCTTTCATACTTTATTCTGTGCTACTCCTACCACCTCCAGACAGCTCCTTTCATACTAAAGAGAGCGCAAAACTCAAAAACTCTCACCAACTTTCCAGCATGAGAAGACTAAGCGCCGTATGATTTAGCTCGCGTTAGAATAGGATAGCAAGAGCTGCGCTCGCTCTCAGCGGCAGCCTTCCAAACGGAACAGCGCTCAGCGGATGTTTCGAGTGGGCCTTCCTTCCACGCTGCATGATTGATAACCGCGCTCACCTCAGCATCCCTGTGTTGAGTTACCAGCCGCAGCAATCCGACACCTTTCGGTGTTCTTTTTTTAAAGTTGGACATAAAGACTAAAAAGCGAAACGTTCCGTGAGGATGCGGACAACGTCAGGGTGAAGACTGATTATGCGGGTTTTCAGTTTGTTTACATGATAGTCAGGAAATTATGCACATCAGCACTCATCTGTACGAAACGAGCTGCGCATACTCTTCACTAGGCCTATTCAGATAACCTTTTTGTCGTTTTTGTTTGAAACTCGCGTCATATTTTGTTGCTGGAGGATGGGGAAAAAATCCTAATGAAATCTCGCTTGTGGCGTGACATTTGCCAGCATTTGGTATCGTTTTTCTGAAACACTGTCTCTTCATCTTGTTGCTCATTCAGCTGAAAAATGAGCTGCGCCATGTCTCCTCCCGCGTGCAGCTAATTGAAGTGTCTGTCTGTAATGGACCAATATCAGAACTCATTCTGTCGCGCGCTCCTTCTGAACTAACACCGTAGGCTTGTTCACGCTCTGATTGTACTATTACAACACAACGCCCTCAACACCTCAACAGTAACACACAAAAACTATGGGGGGAGTGTTTGAACAGATTATTCATGTTTCCATATTATTCTAATAAATCTACAACAATACATTTCCAAGCCAAAGTCACACGTCTCCTATGCCCATCCTATTTTATTTAACACTTTAGTTTCGAGATGGGAGATCTTTATCCCACTTCCTTCACCAAACTCAAAAGGTGAGGTTAAAAAAAGACTGTTCTGCCTGTAAAAGCTGCATAGCAGCGATACACATCTTTAGGAATAATAAAATGTTGGGGGTTGAGTGCTGACTCCTTCCATACAGTCTGTCTTTTTTCACCCACACATTCCTCCTCTTCCTCATCCCACTTCCTCTTTCTCTCTTTTATCTTAAATAAACGGACTAAACTGACACACTCTTTCACGCGGATTGTTGCTTCCATGACTAATTCACAGATAGCAAACAACTGGCCACCGGGCCCCGCTGTCGATGTAAGGGGCAGAGGTGTATAGCGCACCCACCTGTAGAGCACAGCGGCGAACATACACAGAACTCGCCACATGTGTGTGTGTGAGACGGTGATAAGAGTAATTACTGAAGGGGGCAGCTTATTTGGGCTCGGCTGAGAACGTAAAGAGCTCATTAAAGCCTGAACAACAGGGCGAGATGGGTGCTGTCAAGTGCCCGATCAGAACGCTGCTCTTAATCAAAAGATGTGCCCATGACATCAAGGGTGGGAGAGAGGGAGATAAAAAAGTGGGAGAGAGAGAGGAAGAGAGTGAGCGAGCAGCATAACGCAGTATTAACAATACAAGCACCATTAACAAACAGCTCAACCAAAGCAGTGTGACAATTTGCACACCGTCTCTTATTACAATATCTTTTGGGTGAGAAGAAACTTGGTTCAGCTGAATTCTGTCAGCCTCCTAAGACTGGCAGGAAAGGATGAAAGGGAAAAAAATCAATCAAAACCAGAGGTATTTCAAACCATTAAGCCCTGTCTGAAAAACTCACTGATCCCAAGTTTCTTCTAAATTTCTGATTCAGCAAGGTTGTGCTTTAGCTGGGAGAAAGTGACCCCTGTGGTTTTCTGGAACCAGGTAATCAGCGCTAGAACACAGTGCGTCTCAGTGCTGCACTCCAGAGCGGGACATGGTAGTTTGTCAGCACACCTCACTACTACGTGGTCTGGGAACACGCAGCTTGGACAAACAAGCCCTCCCTGCCACCACACACTTATCAACAGCCTCCCACAGAAGCACCTTTTACACACCGCAGCCTGGGCAGTTTGTGACCAGCCCTGATCAGATATTATTTGGGTGCCAAGACAGTCTCAGCATGGCGTCGGTGTGGTTGTGTGTGCTGTGCTGGTACAAAGTTATTAGCTCCAGTGGTGCTGCAGGGTTTTTTTTTTTTTACACCATGTCATCGGGTTGGAAGTTTTGTCACCAACCAAACATTTCCAGCCCCCAGAAGTTCTGCTTCCTCTGTGCTGACCTGTGATCAAAGCTTAAATAACAACTAATATAGAAATGGTAAAAAGCAATAGATGAAGTATATACAGTAATATGCTACATATAAATATATTTAAACAATAAATAAACTTGAATATTCTCCACTGACGTTTTCCTCGATGCAGTCAATATAATTCAGACTAGCCAGCAGCCAATGCAAAGTGCCTCTGTAGAGCTCAGCAGTGTGTAGCTCTAACAGAGCCCAAGAGAGGTAGTTTAAGAAAGACTCCCTGGCAGAGATGTTACACTTGACCGCTCAATTCTGGCCTGCATCTCGCCAAGCGGTTCTCCCGAAGCAAGAGCGTGCTTGGCCAGATCGGAGGCGTCGGTGGGCGGGCTGTGTGGGCACAGAGAGGGTCATTAAGAGGCAATGCATGCTGCCCTGTCTGCTCCAGGCAGAGCTGAGTCATCATGACATGGCAGTTTTTTTTTCTACTGGGTGTGTGTGTGTGTGTGTGTGTGTGTGTGTGTGTGTGTGTGTGTGTGTGTAACGCACACAAACAGGCATGAGGAACGTCACCCTGGTGCCTCTGGCAACGCCGCTACACCATTAACGAATCCCAAAGCAGCCTTCACAGCTTCAAAAAGCCCCTTTTCCCACAACCCCTCCTCCCCACACTGCAAGACTTTTGATATCTTAAATCACAGACAAACTTTTGCGGTGGAGCTGAGAGGGAGTAGAGGGACAGACTCTCAGCAGCAGGTGAATTGATGGCAGCAGCTGTGAAAAGTCACCTGGGGTCACATTTCATCTCTGTAGCCTATATCATGCGCTTCGAATTGCTGTCCACATTCATTTACATTCCTATTGAGTAGGAGGGTCACTTCTGCCACGGCGCCTTGGATAGAGATATTTTTTTACGTGAGAAACTGTTATTCTGTAGTCCCGCGTTAGCCCTGCGGCATGTCCTGCACACGTGACGGAGAGCATGAGCAGCAAATAGCCTCTTTCAGTTCAGGACAGAATCTGTTCTCTCAGGGTTTTATCAGAGAGGCAGACATTGCCCTGACCTAGCCTGTCTGAAATCTCTACTAACATGGCACCTCTGTCATTCCTGAACTACTTCACACGGCGCAAGGACACAAACGCATCTGTCTGCCCGCTCACTTCAGGCAGAGACAACCCTATGATCCGAACCTGAGACAGAGCTGATCCCACGGCAGTCTCAGCACAGCTCTCAGCGCTAGTGCTCAACACTGAGCGGTAGCATTCCTGCTTCAACCCCACGCAGTACCAAACAGTCCCTTCCCTGACCAAGATCCAGGTAGAGTTATGCATGAAAAAAGAGACACTGAGAATTCAGCTCAGAAGTAAATTTTTTTTTAAATGAAATTAAACAGGCAAAAGTAAAACAGCATGCATGGCTTCCCATGGCTGTGTTCTGTAGCACACAGAACGGGTTTCAGCCCAGCAGTGGGCTGTAGCCTTGGAACAAGCTAGACAACAGAACGGTCCCGGCGTGAGCCACATGACAGGGAAATAAGCTGAACACGCACCTCCATTACAAACCTGGCATGGTGTGCGTTTAGAAAACCACCTGCTTCCTGCAAGGCCCGGAAGGACACGCAGAACCATAACAGGTCCTAATAACAAAAATGCCACAAACACCACAAAACACGGGCGCCTAATCTCCTCTGCCACGCTTGACCTGCGCAATATTCCTGTCAGACTGTGGGGCTGCTGCTGAAGAGAGAGCTTGTTTGATCAGGGAGGTGATTTCAATAGTCATATGGAAACTCACGCTACACAGTGTAGCAGAATTCCATCTTCATCACATGTTCACATGACATCATTCACTGATAGAGAAAATGTTTCTTTACAAATTCTATGAAGCCACATCAAAAGCATTCAAACCTGTGTAAACTGGTACTGCAACTGGGCTACAAGTGTCAAAGAAACAACTAAATTTCATGCACACACACACACACACACACACACACACACACACACACACACACACACACACACACTTTAGGCCATGTTCTATAAGAGTGCTTTGCATTGCTTAATAATTTAAGTTCTGAAATGCAGAGTAAGGAGCCACAAAATCTGTCCAGTCCAACGTTCTGATGATGCAGATCCTTCCATAGCTTGAGGTGCAGATCCATCAGTTCTGAGGAACATGCAGATGCTCACACATGCACCTACAGCACCCGCAACCGGAATGCACAGCTGAAGCCAACATTCAGAGTAAGACTACACTAAGACTACACTAAGACTACACTAAGACTACACTACTGCAAGACCAGAACGTAGTCGCAAGGAGCATTAAACCTACATAACAGGCACCTGTGCAAACCACTGTAAGTTCCAATTTAACCCATCCCTTCCCTTCATCTATCCATGTTGCCATCAAGCTAATACACTCCTCTATAACTTCAGAGCCAAAGCAGCTCCGGCTAAAAGCAACCCTCACCAACCCTCACCAAGTGCCCACCAGTCCCCCAGTAAATGTCAGTGACAACAAACACACTGGCTCTGAAGCATGGCTACCTGTGCATGTTAACCAAGCAGCTCATGAATACCGTGAAGATGCCTCATCTTATCAGTCCTTCTCCACCTGAGCACACCACCACAATGCCTGACTGCACGTTTTCAAGTTTTAATAAAAAAATAATAATAAAAAAAAAACTTTCACCAGCACAATACAGGCTTAGGAAGAAGCCCATTTGTGCATTCCTAATGAAATGCACCAAGAGAACAATGGACTTAATTGGCCTGAGCCATCTTATTCAAATGTATACTCTAAATAATATTACTTCATTTTGCCCCAACCCATTAAAGCTTTGTGTTCATCTCGTCTCTTGGGTCATTGTCAACCTGAAATAGAAATGGACCTTATCTAAGACAATAGCAGAGAAGCTGCATATTAATGAGGTTATACTAAAAGCAGCCATTTGGAATTTGAGGTTCTCGGCTGACACAGAGGTAGGATGACACAGCATTTTTACTTAAAAGACTACACGGTTGCTATGGTTTTTGTTTAAATCCACTGTTAATGGATGAAGATACTGCTCAGTTGAGCACAAAGCTAAAAAAAGAGCACATAGATGCTCGGCCATGTTCTAATAGTCTAGCAATTGAACCATGGTTCTTAAGAGCTGAGATGATCTTAACATTACAGTGCTTTTAGGAATTTGGGGGCATAGAGATAATGAAAGACAAGACCCAGTAGGGACCAAATGAGTCCTGGCATGTTTTTGGATTCTCAAATAAAGAGAATCAACAATGAAAAAGCAATCAAATATAAAAGCAATTAATCAAAGTAATTCATTTCTTCACAATATGTGATTAATTTCTTCAGCAATAACCATCTTTAAAAGCATGGAGCGAGGCAATGATAGAGAGAGAGGGAGAGGGAGAGAGACGGGCAGAGAGAGAGGGAGAGGGAGAGAGACGGGCAGAGAGAGAGGGAGAGATTTCAGGCTCTAATGAGACATGATGCGATAAAAGTCTCATCAAATGGGAGCCTCAGTCTCAGCAGGTATCCTGTCAGAATAAAGAAGAATGTTATATCTATCTTTTTCTTTCTGTCTCTTCTTCTCCTCTCCCCCTCTCTGTTTCTTCCTCTCTTTTTCTTTCTCTCTTTCTTTTTCTTTCTCTATTTCACTCTTTTCTGGAACAGTGTTTTACGTGCACTTTGCAGATAACATGCTGCACCTTCCCTGAATTCCCCACCTTAAAACAAAGTGACTAACGCGCTATGAACCTTGAAAAATATCTCATAAGCTAAAATAACACATGCAACTACCTAAGGGTGTCTTACATCTAACCACAGCACCGCTGAGCCACACACCAAGCTCTTTCCTACATACGTGCACCTACAGGAAATCGACCTTGTGAGGTTTGTTGATAGTTTTCAGGTCCTGAGCTTCACACTGAGCTCTGCCTGAGCTTACGTTGCTCCACACGGTTGGAACACAGTATCCATAGACTTCCATACATCATCTACTAAAACTGTCACCAAAAAAAAAAGTGTCCAAATACCCCATTCTGAAGAAAGGAGCTTCTTTACTCATCTCTCTTGCTAGCAGCCTGTCTACAAAGTCACTCTCTCTTACTGCTACTTTGGCACTAATGAGAGACAAATTGCTATAACTCACAGAATGACGACGGCGTTAAATGAAGTGGAAGGCTAAGGAGATAAAGAAGTGTTTCATTTCTACATCAGAATAGTCTATTATTAACTGAGTGAGCGTATGTTGTGTGTCTTAGCGGTCAGAACAGAATGACACCACATCCAATTACCTGCCAGTGTGGACCACCATGTTAAAAGTGCTGTGTCTCTGTATTAAAGATATGCAAAAAAACTTAGCTGAATAAGCATATTCAAAAATGCCTAATTATGAATTCCATACAAGCATGTACAGAGACATACACTGTTTAAGATCCACAACCGAGACCCACAACTGGAATAAAAATATATAACAGCTCATGTAAAGTTGGTTCACTGACACTGTGAGAAGGCCTTTAGAGTATCTATACAGCAATTTCTGCTATATCAGGAGTATCATACGTTGTGAAGCACATTTGCATACAGGAGATGAATAAGACTCAAGTCTGCTGTCGAACGGTCTGCACAAGCCCAGCTCTCATATGACAATTTTCTCCTGACTTTACATTTACACCTCACCTTCTAGCTTTACGCATACTTACCCAGGTGCAGTGTGTGTGTGTGTGTGTGTGTGTGTGTTGGGGTATGGTGGAGATGAAGGAAACAGCACGCTCCAGACATTAAAGTGAATTTTAACAAGGTATGGCGACAGGCTGATGGTGCAGAGGAAAGCTGGCAGGGTTGAGCTCTTGTCCTGAACACTGTGCTACCGCCACCAGCTCTGGCCAATTAGCAGTTCTCTGTCCATCAGACCCGGTGACAGGCCCACGTCGCACCGCCCTCCACGGTCTAATCCATACGAACCTTAATAAACAGGAGAGCCGACTGCATGGCGTAGCAGCTAGAGTTAGCCACTTACACGCAGGGCACGCGACTCTTTCTATGGAGATGACGTGTCCCGGAGTGCCAGACATTAAGTAAGCCCTTTTGGCAGTGCTGAGACCTAGGAATAAATCAAACACTAAAGCAAGCCAAGGTGGCTAGTAATGTCCTGGGATATTTATACTCAAATGGGCTTAATGCACATTCCTAGAAAGAGACCTCTACTGGTGGTAATAACTTACTTATTCAGTGGAATAACAGCAATTGCGATGGGAAGTTGGGTTTGCTATTATACTTAACAAATGCATTAGAAAGAGTAAGTTCTATTACCTAACCCAACATAAATAAAACACCTTTCCCAAAATAAATATCTTTGGATTAAAGTGTCAGCTAAAAATGGCAAAATGATAATACACACGCCAGAAAGTCCCACAATGCTATTGGCTAGATATTGCAAGATACTGTATTGTAATAAGACGATACAAAGCACTATAAATAAAAGAAACGCAATATAGAAAATACTATCTGAATGTTACCAATAGACAGAGAGATAGAGATAGAGAGAGAAACGGGAGGAGGAAATGAGAGAGAAAGAGAGAAGAACAAGTTCAAGAATAGAAATAGACAAATACAACCTCATAGTCCACAAACTCTGCCCTAGTTCCACTCTCATCTCCACTCCAAAATCTCCTCCAAAACACCTCTATCCTCGTAGGTCCAGACACCTTCAACCTTGACCATGAACAGACTTTGTCACCACTGGTATCACACACTGGTATCACACCTGGTATCCCCCCACAGGACAACAGCCACAGAAATTCACACTTGGTGAGACATTGATTTACAGTCATTTATACTGATGTAGCTCCACAGTGATCATACTGACATGACCACCCTTTTCTCTACGAGATCACAGATGTGCACAGCTGTGGAGGACCCGAGTCTTCCCTACAAATCCCCTGTTTGGCTCGGCTCCATGGGCTACACAGGGCAGTGCCTTGGAAACACTGTCACATGCTCTGGTCCGAATTATATTCAGACTTTGGAAGTCCAAATGTGAGGTATTATCAAGCTGTCTAGGATGTCTAGCTCTGCTCCCAGCACTGTGCTGTGTGCTCTGTGTGTGTGTGTGTGTGTGTGTGTGTGTGTGTGTGTGTGTGTGTGTGGTGTAGTAGCACCCTTGTCTTTAAAATGCCCACTGAGTTTTAACACCTCTAGGTTGTAACTGTGGTGAATGGTCTTTAGAGACTTTATTGTCCATACTCGTCTCAAGTGAAAAAAAAAAAAAACAAAGACTGACAAAGCAGTAGGAGTAGCTTAGAGCGTCACACAAATGCAAGGAAGAGGACGTTTGAGAGCACAGGGGATGGCTCAAGGCACTGAGCAACACTGCACTGATGGCCTGGACCTGCAGGCTTAAATAACACAGGGAAACAAAGAGAGCAAACAAGGAACAGGTGTGTGCAATAACTAACAAGTGGGTGACTGGGACATGGCAGGTGCTATGAATGTAGGTGTGTGTGTGTGTGTGTGTGTGTGTGTGTGTGTGTGTGTGTGTGTGTGTGAGTGGTTGTGTACCTCCTGCAGGGTACCCAGTGCACCATGACATAGGTCAGCAACAGGGAGTTCAGCATCTATCTTGTCTCCTCAGAGAATTTTGGCATCCAGGACTCGGGGAATCTGTTATAAACAAAATCTATAGCACAATAACATTCACAAGCAGTGTGGCATTGGTCAATGTAGCAAAAATCTCAAATAGATTTGAAATTAATTAAAATGTATTCAAGGTGGACATAAAGGAAAGAGTCTAAGAGTCTGACTTAAGCTGCTCATGTGAACACTGAACGTTCATCAACATGATGTTTTTCTTTTTAAAAGGGAGGCAAAAGCAAAAAAATTCAGCTTCTGTCACAGTAGATGCTGCATACCTGATTAATACCTGATTAATACCTGATTAATACCTGATTAATACCTGATTAATACCTGATTAATACCTGATTAATACCTGATTAATACCAATAACAATTTATGAACAATTATGAACAGTTAACAAACAGATTTAGAAATGATTTAAAAATAAATCAATATCGCGTGGAATAGATTCACAAAGATGGCTAGATGATACATTTTTTTAAATATCTAAAATATAAATTTTTAAGAAGTTTATTTTATGAATTATTATTAAAAAAAAAAATCAAAGTGCAATAAATGCATTAGTGTCTAGAATAAATGTAGACAAAACAAGAAATGAAGATGTTTTATTTAAACTTAATCTTAGCATTTGAAAAGTAGATTCACAGCTTCCCAAAGTCAATATTTAAGTGATTGTAAAGCTATAAGGGAATTAATAATCAGCCTTTGTCCTTTGTGTTTTGGCTAATAGGTGTTTGCCAGTAATGTGTGCACAGCAGTGTCACTGTGTATATTCCACCTACGTGGGATTAGCAAGAGTAAGAGCTGAATCTTTAGCAATAAGGGGTGCACCATGTAGAGAGCCATGATGACGTAGAATGTGGTTGTGAACTAGCTCACTATAATGTGCTTTGTAGTTGTATGTTAAACTGATTTCAGAGTTATGGTATCCCACAATGCTCTTGAGAGAAATGTTTCATTGTTTAATATTCATCAATTATTTTTGCTCTTTTGTGTGACTTAAGTGGTAATATAAAAGCAATAGTAGACTTCACCTCTGAGAGGGGTGGAAATGTGCCTTATAACTAATACATATTTCTTGAAGAATCTGACAAATTCCCTCAAGATTAGTTTAATTGCAGTTTGAGCCTCGAACAAAAGACTTCTGGATGCAGACATTTACAACTTTTGTAACACACTACCAGCCTACTGTGACAGCCATAACTGCATAAGCCTTGACGTGCCTGTAGTACATGAACAATTAACGTCATGTGTTTGCTTTAAAAATAATTATTTCTGCATCTAGTAAACAATCAACAAATTGATTGGCTTATGCCATAAGTCTAAATGGTCTAAATGTAACACCAGAAAAGATATTTTCATGTGTGAAAAAGAGATAATGGCAATAGGGAATTCATTTTGGTCAGGAGTGTATAAAGCTCAGTATAAACTGAGCCAGCTATAGCATAGCTTAATGCTTCAGGTGTGCTAGTTCACTTCCTAATAGACCCTCTCAGTCTTAGAACCTGACTGAAAAGAGCTGTGAGCTGTGAGGCTCATGCACAGACATAATCGAGCTGTAACTTCTGGTCACACACTCCTGCATCTAAGGAAATAAGATGGAGGACAGTCTTTGCCTAAGGACCGGCATTTTTCAGTGCTGTGCCCTATTTTAAGGCAGTAACTGCTGAGTTTCTCAAACCAACCAAGATGCAGGTTGTTTTGTGTACTCTGAGCTGAAGTAACATCTGCCTGACATTGTGTTGTTGCTACAGTGCCATTTACTTGCATAAGGCTTTCTAGGACAGACTCCCAGTTTACAAAGCTTTCAAAAACGCCAGAAAATCCGTGAAACAGTTAAAACACATTTTCTGTATATGATTCAAACACATCTGCATTATTCTCCCTTCTAAACAAGGTTTACAACCATGAAGTTCAAGAGGTTTTTGTTCCAGTGTAAGACCACACTGATGGGCTCATTGTGACACATGGTTTACAGGGTTGCACCTGAGCTCAAAGCTTTTAGCAAATTATGTACTAATTCCTTCAGAATTACTTTTTACATTACACATACATTTTAGGCATTTAGCAGATGCTCTTATACACAGTGACTCACAAAAGTGCTTTGTCATTTGCTAACAGAATGCATCCTAGAAAGAACAGTAGGTTACAGTTCAAGATACCTTTGAACTTGAACACTACTAAAATGCAGGAATTAGTGCTGATACTAGAAGAAGTGCAAAATTATATATTCTGCTAGACAATGATAAGTGCAATAACTAGCAATCATAAACAATAAGTGCTAGAGTTTGAGTTAATTCTGATAGGCTCTGTAGATGGTGAAATCTACAAATAGTTGAGCAAGGCACACTGCTTTCCTGACACCCAGTGGAAGTTTGTTCCACCGTCTGGGAGGCGGGGCAGAACATAGCCTTGAAGCTCATCTTCTGTGAGACTTAAAGCATTGGTGTTTCAAGCTTTGCTCTACTTGAGGCTCAAAGTACTCAAGGTATGGTTAGTGTTTTGACCATTCATGTAGGAAAGGGCTGGTCCATTTTTGGCTTTTTTAGGAAGGGTTTTAAAATCTCATGCAGGCGTTTTAGCCAGTGAAGGGAATGCAACAGTGTAATGATGTGAACTTTGGAAGACTGAAGGCTAATTGTGATGCTGCGTTCTGGTTACAATTGCCAGATCTGATTACAATTTGCCAAATGGCCCTTAACTCAAGCTGAAAAGCATACGTGCTAAAGATTGCACAATTCCATCATTTAAGTGAGGAGTCTGCCACCTTGATCAATGAGGCATGCTTGCTTTGTGTTCACTGTAGACACTGTCCCTCTCTGTTAGCACTACTATTAGTGTGTTGCACATCTCCAAGGGAGCAGACACATTTCCTATCCTCAGCACTAATAAATACTGACATCATCTGATGGACAACTTGACTAGCGTTTAGGTCAGACAGTACATCGCACTTTGTTGCAACCTCCTGAATCTCCTGTTCAGCCATCTGTGGAATAGCTCCCGCTAATATACGACTGCTTCAAATGAACTTCCGTCAGTTTGTGCTTATGACCAATGGGTCATCTTCTGTCACAACTGCAAGTGGTGGCACAAGCACTGATTAAATGGCCTGGGCTGACCCAGCTGCCTCAATGGAACATCAGTGTGGTCTGACCCCTGGAGGCTGCTGAGAATGACCTTTAGCCAGAGGTACTGGTGTCAGTAGTGCTGCACCTGCAGTACTCATGTAGTGTGATTTGCATTTAAATTTTGTTGATTAGCAGTCAGTGGACATTCAACGTTAATACAGCATTTGTCTATAGTTGAAGTGTTGCTCATATCTGTCCTTAACTTACTTTGGATTCTGGTAATCTGCTTAATGAATCCCTCACCCCATGACCAGGTTTGCCTTTCATATGCAAAACTGCCTGTTTGCAGATGCAATCTTCTCATTTTCTCATAGTGTAAAGCTCTATCTGTGCATGTTTTATATCCCACTAGGGCTCTTGACCTCTTATGGGACAAGTTTCCAGTAGGTGATACAAGTTTATGAAACTTTAGTCCTGCTCAAGAGAAGGTGCTGACATGTACTCCTATTGTCAAACTTACACAACTCTGAAAAGAGCCAGTGTGAGATGTACTCATTACTATCTTCTAGGCATAATCCCTTGAGATATGTACAGCACCTTTTTTTTTTACATTGGTAGCCAAGGCCTACATGAAGGCCTCCTTACCTGGACTAGGATGTTCCTGTGGTTAATAATCCTTCTTAGCTTTTTTGTGTAGATGGAGTGAAAGAAAGTGAGGAAGAGTGAGAAAGGGGGGGAAAGGGAAACAGAGAGAAAGAGCAAACTCAAGTGAGAGAAACCTAACCAAACCTAACTAAACCTAATCTAACCTAACCTAATCTAACCTAACCTAACCTAATCTAATCTAACCTAACCAGACCTAATCTAACCTAACATAATCTAATGTAACCTAACCAAACCTAACTAAACCTAATCTAACCTAACCTAACCTAACCAGACCTAATCTAACCTAACCTAACCTAACCTAACCAGACCTAATCTAACCTAACCTAATGTAACCTAACCTAACCTAATCTAATCTATCCTAACCAGACCTAATCTAACCTAACATAATCTAATGTAACCTAACCAAACCTAATCTAACCTAACCTAACCTAACCAGACCTAATCTAACCTAACCTAACCTAACCTAACCAGACCTAATCTAACCTAACCTAATGTAACCTAACCTAACCTAATCTAATCTATCCTAACCAGACCTAATCTAACCTAACATAATCTAATGTAACCTAACCTAACCTAACCAAACCTAATCTAATATAATCTAACGTAACATAACCTAACCAAATCTAACCTAACCAAATCTAACTTAACCCCTCAGTCTCACAGCTGTGCCCCAACTCTCCTAATCCAGAAACGCTGTATTCCATCATGCCCAGCTGCCCTTGCCCCAAGTACAGAGTTTGCCACCACTGAATAATCAAAAATGTTCACACAGGTATCACCCGACCACAGGACAACACCCACAGGCATTCACACCTGGTATGACATTGATTACAGTCCTGATTATCAGACCTAACAGTTGACCGTTTGTGCTGGGAGAGAGCCAAACTGACCATTCTAACATGGCCACCTTTATGAGACCACAGATGTGCCTGCAATGGGGAAAGATGACAACGAAGCTTCATAGACCAGAGTTTGGCCTACATCGTTAACATTCAGGCAGTAAGTCCGTTTGCTGCTGTACCAGTTCAGAAAAACTAACACTCTCTCTCGTCACCACCACCTCTTCAGAAAATCAGCCTCTGAGCTAAACAATCAACAGTGGATATAAATGAATGTGCAAACGATACATTTTTCCATAGTTTTATCTGGGACTAAACCAACATTGGCAGATAAAAGCATTACTTTGAATTAACAACTGTAAACAACCATTGTGCTGTTCTATGCAACAAAGTGACCAAACTCCAACCATGGCCTGTTTCAGGATAAGGCCAAGGGTATGTAAGACAGACTTTCCCATCATACCCCAGCAGTAGACCCATAGTAATATGATATGCCACTTTGGTTGGAATGTAGTAGATGCAGATGTTGCTGTGGGGGATGCAGAAGATGTAGTTTAAAGAAGATGTAGGTATAAAAAAGATGTAGTTTAAAGAAGATGTACGTTTAAAGCAAAGCAGATCCTCTTTGAAATGAACTTTCACTGTAGAACATTCGTGCACAGAAAGAGACAATAAATCCAGTCTTTTGTGTCCATGATATGCATAGAAATTGTGCACAGATTTATTATGACTGTACTTCAGTGTGATGGCATGCCCTTCACAAACTGTCCCAAAATGCCGAGTACGAAAACAGTAAATAGCCTACGTTCTGAGACACTTCAATACTTCTGTCTGGGCGTTTTTAACATATCTGTGGTCATAGTAAGGACAGACCTTTGATTTCACCCCTACTATTGCAAGAGAGCGAGAACAAAGCTTCTGTCTGCAGACACTGGACCCCATGGTTTATAGACATCAGTATTGTAGCTATTGGTCTTTTATGTGATCCCTGCAGGGTTGGTGACGTGATTCTGAATCGCTGATCGGCCTCTCTTTCCCCCGGAGAGTCACTCTTATGAATCTGATGTGGTTATGTTTCACGCCAAACCAAACAGAATTTATAGACTAAAACCCCCTACAATACCTATCCGCTCCACTTTAAAATAAAATTGCATCTGTTAAACTGTAATATGGGTTATAAATGCAGTCAGATGTCCTCTGTGGGTGTAGCGCAGGAAGCAAGCATCCACGATCATACATTCGGCAGAGTTTAGACTGCGGCTTATTCAGCTCCTGTTGGCAGGGCAGTAGGATGAATTCTCTCTAGGAAACGTGGACAAGGAGAATACAGTATGAAGCAGAAATACTACCCAGCAGCTCTCTCACACGTTTGGGTCATGCTTTAATGTTGACACTTGAGTCATCAGACATTTTCGCCAGTTGCCATTACGGATAGTGTAGCCGTTGTGCAAACAGGACGCCTTGCAAATGAGAAGGAGGGAGACGGGGGGAAATGGATTTAATGCTCTCCTATTGTGATAGATCTCCAGAATCTATTCAATAAATCTTACTGAGTTCAACACAACTGACAGTTACAAAATGAGTCCCAATATATTGCAACTCTATGACTGTATCTCATTTTTGCCTGGGGTCATAATAATGTTTCTTTATTTTGTCTTCAGGAAGCCAGCGAGAGAGGAGATATACAGCACACATCCACCCAGAGTGTTTGTGACGTCCTACTGTCAGAACACTTGCTAAGAAATGGATGAGAAAATCCATGTTTTGGGCCAAAAGCTTCAGCTCAGTGTGTAAAACACTTGAAAGGGACTGAGGTCTTTACAAAGGTCATAAATCAAGTGTTCACCTTCATGTTAAGGTAAAGCTGTTCCTTTAAAGTTGCTTACCAGGAGTACACACACATGGTCCATACAAGGCCCGTATAATGCAGGAGGTGAGAGAGTGATAAGCCTGACATCTCTTCCTCTGCCACAGTAATCTTTACTTACTTTGTATGCAATAACCTTGACAGGAAGAGTTGAGACTGTATTTCTGAACTATTTCTATGAGGGAAGAGTTATGATGTTGTGTGGAATGTGCACACAAAGCAGCTTTCTGTTTTTTTTTCTTCTTCTTTTTTTTCATCTGGCATGTTGCTCCCTGGTGTGCTGCCGCAAGGATCCGCCGGCGTGCTGAATTCCCTGGGTAAGCCCGTAGCAAAGTGGCATAAAAGTGCCCCAGATATGCTGCCTGGCTTGTAACGGCCTGTGAGTGGCTATCAAAAGGCCGGTTGAGAGGTGCCATGTGACCTCAAGTACCAGGTGTGTGTTACATATGCTGCTCTCTCGCAGGGCAGTCTCTCCAGAGAAGGATGGGATAAACGTTTACCCCAGACACACTCAGACAGTCCCTACGGTGAAGCCCCCCTGCCTGGCTGACCTGATATATGACCTGATATATGATCTTAGAGGAAGGGCGAATCTGAACAGATGGAGATGCTGTGTGTACCCTATCCACATGGCTCTGAATCTCCTGTCTCAACGTCAAGACATTGGCTGTCTTCTTAAACTTGGTGTAAAAGAAACAGAAAATTGCTATGTGTAGCCCTGAAAGCGTACTTGCTCTGCACCGTTACTACTTTGAGCATCTCCTGGACGGTAAAAAAGTAAACCACGTAAACCGTGTGCTTCATAAACAATCTCTCGTGCAAATCTTGTTCTCCACATCTCTGATATTTGAAGCCTGCGTGTGAGCGTGGGGGAATTTGCATATGTATGAGATACTGAAAAACGGAGGGCTGCTAATTCGTCACAGCAGTTCCTGACTCGATCCTTCAGCCAGCCCACCCTCTTTCTAAGCAGAACACAAATGCAGCAACGTTAATGGGATCTGGGAGTCTTGTGCCGCTGCGGGAGGCGGCGGCAGATCTCAATCGCCGATGAGCCGTGCACCGCGTCCCCGTAAGCCCCGCCTTGCAGCCTCAGCCCAGCCCGAATGGGCTTCATGCACATCCTGCTGACAGAGACAGAACGTATTGCTCAGTATCGCTGACACCCGTTTTGATCCCAAACCTCAGCAGTCTCAACACTGAAGAAGTGGAACATAATAAGAGCGCCAATTTCTATAGAATAGAAGCACCAATATCAATAGAATAAGAGTGCCAATATTTATAGAATAAGAGCATCAATATCTATAGAAGCTTGCATCAGTTAGCAATTATTGAACAGTGGAGTCTAGTAATGTAGGATATCTTACTCTTAGAGGAAGCAAGAATGGCAAATAACCAAGATAATGCATGAATTGTTTTTGTAGACTTGGCCCGTTCCAGTCTACTCTGAAATGGCACTTGCTGTGGATTGCAATGTGAAAAAGCATCTGTTATCATCTTCCTAACAGGTAATTATGACCTAACAGTTTACAGGACATTCTGAAATTCAGTCCTGCATGTGTGAAATAAAGCCAGTGAGAACCTAATAATACTAGATTTCAACATCGCAAGAGGTCTTTTGGTCTTTCAGGACTTTCTGGGGTTTTTTTGTACTTCCAGCATGATGATGAGTAGCTTCCTCCACTAGAGGGAGCATTTTCATTTTTTCTCCTTCCTTACACTTAGTCATGTCCTTTCTTGAACATTTACTACACTGAGAGACGCGTACAACAATCCTATTTTGCCTAAATAAATACACCTACTACAGCTTGGTATCTGATGCTGTATGTAGTAACCTGGTATATGAGAGATACATACAGAACCATGTACAGGAGATACATACAGAACCATGTACAGGAGATACATACAGTAATGGCAATAACAGGTGGGAAATAGTGACATTATTGTGTGTGTGTGTGTAAAAAAATTGTACTGTTCTACAAACCATCTGCAGTGTTCTAATGAAAACCTACAGTACCTTTTCTCATCACAGGAGCTCTGGAAATGACAATTACAGCTACATATTTTGAACAATTTATCCAGTAGCAAATCGGAAACTTTCTGCTCCAAGAGGATACTTACTATTATAATGAACAGCTGGGATCAGTCACTGTGAGATGTGGTAGAACATCTCCTTTGGTCTCTGCTCATAAGAAGGACCCATACAGATGAAGATAAGCAGGACTCTGGTTATATTATTTTCTTCCAGTGCTCAAGGGTACTATGCTTTTATTACACTACTCTATGTGTTATTCTCCCTCTTCTTTAACATGTGCTTTGGTTACAAGCTTTTTTGTAAAGGTTTTCTGTTCATAATAAAAGCTCTGGAAGATAAATATATATAAATATATATTTGGTTACATAACAGGTTCTATTTGTTTGTTTGTTTGTTTGTTTTAATTGCATTGTGAATGTTAAGTGTCTGTATATACTTGCGGGTGAACTTTGCTTTTCCGGTGCTGCTGAGTAAGGAGATCTTGTTTAATCTATAGTAACCCATGTATCACTGTATGGATCCTGGAAATACAACTCCAATACAACTCCAATACAAATACAACTCCAATACAACTCCAATACAAATACAACTCCAATACAAATACAACTCCAAGTGAGGTTTTGGTTTCCTATGTTCTAATGCTATAATAAATTCTATGCTTGTGCATATTATCTTTGAACATATGAACCTGCTCCTGATCTGAAGTGCTGCTTCTCTCTCTCTCTCTCTCTCTCTCTCTCTCTCTCTCTCTCTCTCTCTCTCTCTCTCTCTCTCTCTCTCTCTCTCTAGCTGGAGCGTTCTACCAGGCTCCTTGGTCTGTATGTAGCTGAACTTTTCCACTGAGCTCGAACATTTTGCATTTGCTGGACATCATTTCTTTAACACTGTCCAATAGTTTAGCTCTTCCTTCCTTGAAACAGGCACTCACCATTCTGGACAGCATCCCCCATATTTGTGGATGTGTTTGTGATTGGCAGGTCTATATGGTTTTGTGATTGGCAGGTCTATATGGTTTTGTGATTGGCAGGTCTATGTGGCTTTGTGATTGGCAGGTCTATGTGGCTTTGTGATTGGCAGGTCTATATGGCTTTGTGATTGGCAGGTCTATATGGTTTTGTGATTGGCAGGTCTATATGGTTTTATGGCTTAAACAAAGAAGATCTTCATGATAAGAACATGTTCTTATTGTGATCTATTACATAGTTAAAACATAATAAGAGTATTAAAGTAGGTTATTAAAAGGTTCATTACCTATACATTGGTTTCAGTGGAGGATTAACTTATTTTGTTAGCTTCCTGTATAAGTGGATCAGGAAGGGTGTGTGAGCCAGTGGGCAGGATGCTGAGAGAGGTAAACAGGCTGGAGGAGCTGGAGAGTGTGTATCTGCAAACACATATATACACTGATAGGGAGGATTTATCCCTGCTCAGACATGAGCTGATAGTGTGTGTACTGTGCGTGTGTGTGTGTGTGTGTGTGTGTGTGTGTGTGTGTGTGTGTGTGTGTGTGTGTGTGTGTGTGAAAGAAAGGAAGCCATAAAGATTAAACAGCACTTTACCTTACTGAGAGACAGCTCTTGTGTGAACTGTCTCTCTCTCTCTCTCTCTTTCATTCATTTTGCTTTCTCTGCCCCTGTCCCATCTCCCTCTCCTTCTCTCTTTCTCTACCCCTCTTGCCTTCCTTCTCTTTTTCTCTGGGACTGTTGTCTGGTTTACCTACATTTACATTTTACATTTAAGGCATTTAGCAGACGCTCTTATTCAGAGCAAATTACAAAAAGTGCTTTGTTGTTGACTCACTGAATGCATCCTAGCCAGTAAGTAGGATAGAGTTCAATAGACATTTGAACTTGATCACTGCTAAAATACAAAAATACTAATTTTAGAATAAGTTATAAATACAGTAACAAAGAATAACAAATAGGTGCTCGAATTTGAGTTAAAAAAGAAAATAAAAGTGCAGCATCAACGGTCATTGAGAAACTCTTAGGTCTGAGTTTAAAGATTGCAAGGGATTCTGCTGTCTGGACAGTCAGTGGAAGTGCATTCTACCATCTTGGAGCCAAGACAGAGAATAGCCTAGATGTTCATCTACCATTGGACTTGAAGCCTGGCGTTTCGAGCCGAGCTGTACTTGATGCTCGAAGTACTCGAGACGTATGGATCTGGATTTGACCATCATCATGCAGAGGGAGCTGGTCCATTTTTGGCTTTGTAAGCAAGCATCAGGGTTTTAAATGTGATGCAGGCAGCTACAGGAAGCCAGTGAAGGGAACACAGTAACGGAATGACGTGTGTGAACTTTGGAAGGCTATAGACTAGAGCTGCTGTGTTCTGGATCAGTTGTAAAGGCCTGATGGCCCGTAGAGGAAGACCAGTAAGTAACGAGTTGAAGTAGTCGAGCTTAGAGATGACAAGAGACTGGGTGACTTCCTGTGAAAGGAAAGGCCTAATCTTTCATATGTTACTAAGGAGAAATCTACAGGACCGGTTCAGGTTTGATACGTGAGTTTCCTTGGTTGAACCCCTGCTTCACTGATGAGGCTTCTGTCATTGTCCTGATCATCTTATTGAATCTGAATGCATCTTCTAGTAAACTTTGGACTTGGCGAGAATGAGTGTTAAGTAATTGTTGTTTTTTTGTGTGTGTTGGTCATTCCCTACGATTAAGTCCATGCCTTTTCAGTCTTTCTCAAGGTTCTGTTTTGAATTATTTTCTTTTGGCATTTTAATTGTTTGCATAAATCTCATAGATGCTCAACTCCCTAATGTCCATAATTGTTTTTATACTCGGTGAGCTGTACAATCTCCTGAAGACAGAGGCTTGTCAGTGGGCTGCAGATACAGTGAGATCCTGTGTGCAGGTGGTGTATCCAGGAGAGCACAGATAACTTAGCCAATTTGTTCTTTTGTTACATTTGTTCTGATAATTACAGTCATCTTTATTATGATGACCAATTGCCAAATGATAAAGTATAAAAAAATATACAGAAATGAAAGGTAGTATTGTTATTATTGTATTTTCAGACCAAACCACAGGACTATACAGTCAACATAATATGTTCTTAGGGAGGTTTATATGTTGGTAATTAGACATGTCACTAAAGCGTATGAAATCTCTGATACTGAAACATGATCTTTAAGTATATAAAGTCCTATGTAGCTCCTGTCCTGTGATGCCAAGGGCTGCTGGGATAGGAAGATGTCAGGTTCTAGGTAGAGTCTCTGCACTTTGGAGCGAAGTGGACAGGATGTGAATCATCGGTCATTATTGACTGGCTTATCTTGGGTTCATGACCCTCCCAAACACTGTAGTCATAGAGACACACACACACACACACACACACACTCACACTCACACTCTCACACACAGCAACATCCGCTTAAAGGAGATGACCTGCTGGCCTTCAAGAGATGCTCTGAACAATCGATCATGTTGTGTGTATGTGTGTGTGTGTGTGGGGGGGGGTGTGTGTTAATGTGTTTCTGAGTGTCTGTTTCTGAGTGTGAGGTAGTAAAGTGTTGTGATTAAACTTATGTCTACAGTGTGTGCTCTGAACTGAAAGCTGAACAAACTGTGAAATGTTTTGTTAAATGATTGTATAATTGCTTGGATTTAGCACACTAACAATCTGCATTAACCCCTCTCCCCTCTCTCTCTTTCAAACACACACATCCTCTTTTGTCATATTTAAATGTGTGGGTTTTTTTTTGTGTGTACAACAGTAGGATTGTTTGTGTAACAGGCAATGATTGCAAAGGTCTGATGAGTGTCTTATTGACATTAGTCCTGAGCTCTCACCATCTGCACTGCATGCTGGGTAAATAAGCGACAATACAAGAAAGAAGTGTGGTGTGTGTGTGTGTGTGTGTGTGTGTGTGTGTGTGTGTGTGTTTTCAGGAACGTGACTGGGGTGTTTGTGATGTATGTGTTTTCAGGTTTCTGGCTGATGTAAACATGGTACCTTAACTGTTTTCTTTGCCTCTACCCAGCATGCCTTTGTGCACCACATCTCCTCAGCTGACAAATATATCAATACAAATTGCTTGCAATTGTGCTGTTAGGAACTTATACCCGTGTGTGTGTGTGTGTGTGTGTGTGTGTGTGTGTGAGAGAGAGAGAGAGAGAGAGAGAGAGAGAGAGAGAGAGAGAGAGAGAGAGAGAGATTGAGTGTCCATGTCTACAGTCTAAGTATCAGGCATATTTAGGTATATTCTTAAACTGCTCAGTTTAAGAGAAACCTGTATTGCTTTTTTAAAATGTGAAAGGCCAAGAAACACACAGCAATAATTCTAGTTCCAATTAGTGTCTTCAGTGTTGAATTAACCCTTACAGCAGTGTGCAGTCTTTTCTAGTTCCACACCAAAACAAGTGTCTACAGTTTGGTGACCATAACACAAAACTTCCCACATCATGAATTCAGGCCTCATTAATGAGTCCATCACCACACCAAGGCCAGTTATGTCCATGTGAGAATTGCATGCTGGGACAGTGTTTTAAGAAACCACCAGACTGAAATCTGATGGCAGCTTCATTTCATCTGCTGGTTTGAAAAGAAATGACTAGTGCTGAAGTAGCACATTAACTAGCAGTATTGAAGAGAACTATTCAACGTCTGTTATGGCAGCAGTACAAAAAAAAAAACATTGTTTGTGCATTAGCCTTAGTCATTCTATTTATTTTCAGATCTTGAGATATATAAGATGCTGCACATAGCACAGTTTTCAATGAGTGTACTATATCTCGCAGAAACGTACCGAGTCTTCCCAGTAGAACGCGGGTGAGTTAAGATGAATATTTGAAGCTTTCCTTCCAGACCACCAATGCCCTGTACACATGTGCCACTGCACAGATGCACTTGAAGTGGCTGAAGGTTATTTGCTCTAATTTCATGATGCTTCTTTTCAAACGTGGCATGCTTTAGTTCCCTTGAACGTGGTCCTACAGAGCATAGAAGATCCAAAGAAATCAATGCGGGTAGAGTCACCGCAGTCTGCCGCTTACAGATTGTTTTTGAATTTAAAAAGTATTAAAAATCCATTTCTTACCATTTCAAGTGCTGGCTCTAAACTCATGACATATGCGCCCATAGCAGGGGTGTGTTTCAAAAGTTCAATACAGTCCCTTTGTGCTCAGGATTTAAAAAATTCATAATTCTGATCTAATTTATGAATGCAGAACACATTTTTGCATGTGTGTGTGTGTGTGTGTGTGTGTGCGCAAAGGTGGTATGTTGCTTTGAGATACAAAGGGGTGTCTAAGCTAATGTTACATTTAAAGTTTTTTTCATATCTCCTTATAATTATCAAATATCAGAAAAAGTGAAAATGTCTTAAAAGTATTTACATTTTTCCTCAAAGATTCCTTTAGAAGAAACTCAGAGGGGTGCAAGATGCTGTGAGAGTTTATAAAATCATGTCTGAGGTTCACTATTTGTGAAGAGCTTTTGGAGCAAACACCAACCATCACACTTACATACCAACATAATATTTGATTTTTATATGATGAACTGAATCAACATCAGATGAAGAGCTTAAGACCTTAAACATCTGACACAGAGTAGGTTTTACTACACACAACATCTGCTCACTAATATGGGCGTGTCATGCATCTCAGAAAATCACTCATTATTATTATGCCAGTTGCCTGGGCCACGCCTGGATTGATCTGATAGCAGCGTATGAGAAAGGAAGAAATCGGGATGTATGCAAACGGATCAGTTACAAAGATCCTCATCGCTACCTGGTGAATAGTTCTGAGCAAAACCTGCCAGCATCACATGGACGGTCTGCAATTTGACTGCAGATGTTTCGTCTAATATCCAGATGTTTCTTCTAACCTCACGGCAAAACTCTTATGGGTGAACTAACACAGGCTGTGTTTATTTATATCCAGCTGGTGTTCATTTTACTCTATAGGTGCTCATTTAACATGGTTTTCGCTGCGTTTAGCTTTAGCTGGGTCATGGTGATGACTTGTAAACGTTACAGGATTGCTGGGCTGTTCTTATTTACAAACATTTTCCATGATGGTTTCCTTCGTCTGACCTTTCTCTTCAGACCTGGTCACCAGTGGTGACCTTACTGGAAATGTTTTACTTCTGATGAAATGCCTCAGCCAAGCTCCTTCAAATCCTTGAAGAAGAGAATGAATTACTCCAGAATATACCAATCAGTAGTATATTACTTAAATTAACTCATGAATACGTGTGGTTAAAAGAACTCCATGTTCTCATCTTCTTAGGCCTAGTATCCTTGATTATGATGTCCTGGTAGCTTTGAGTATGATGACCCTGTAATATTGATGACTTAATTCCCGATAATGATTCGGTTTCTGTGGTGTTATTTTTTTTTTAGCATGCTTACACAAACGTGAGTTGTCACTTCACAAATTAGCCATCAAGCACCTTTCCTTAATTAAAAGGAGGAAGAGTGATCAGTGTGATAATAAATCATGCTGGACATCTGGGGTCTCCAAGTGGAACATGTAGCAAATTCTGTGATTTCTTAAAGTATTGAATAGCACAAGAACAAATTTACCCTCCTTGTAGAGTTTACATCCTTTGATGTTGATGGATTTCATTAGATACGGTGCAACATACACGACATAGTCTCTGATGCACATGTACATATATGATAAAAGTCTTAACCAGGTGAGCCCATTTTAATGAAACATCCAGCCAAGATGTAATGTGACATGTGGCTGGGTTTCTGTATGGACAAACGGCAGTTCATCTTTATATAGCTGGGCACTCGTGTGAACACTGTGGCAAGAAGTACTATAAAAGGAGTATAAAAGGTTTTTTAATGTGACAGTAGAGAAGAAACTTTTTGAACTGACACAAGAACCTCCAAGACTCACATGCTCACGAAGCTGAAGCGCGTCAGCGTCATCGGGGCCGAGCTCAAAGGGACAGCATCTACTGAAGATACCGCTGCTCTGATTTCTCTCCCATAGTATGCTTCTGACATTTGACCAGCGAGTGCAGTGTTCAAAAGAAAAGTTTGCTATAGCAGAACTTCAGAAACTTATAGAAGTCTAATTACTTACATATTAGTAATTTGTGAAGTTTTTTTTTTTTTTTTCTAAACGGGTGAATTAATGTAAAAAAAAAAAAATTGCAATCAAAAGCATTTTTGTGGGGATGAAATGTCTTGCTTTTTTTGAGGAGATGTTGATACCGGCAGAGAGTTATACTGCCAGTTCAGGAAGCACTTCTGCGGACACTTCAAGGCTCCAGCCTACATTCTATTCACATTCACAAGCCGACAGTAATCAGTGGAGGAGGAGGATTTATCTAAATCACATTTTCTGCCCATCTGGATGATTGCACTGCTGTGTGGAGCTTCAAAACTGCCTCTTGAAAACTAAGTAAAAGTTGGATATTTAAGAAATAAATCACTGAAGGAAGTGAAATTATCTGCAGAAAGAGTAAAAGCAGTTCACTTGAGTAAATTATTTGAGTACAAATGTCTGCAAATAGATTAAAGAGTTTTTTTTTTTATTATTGTATATTACGTGTAAAGATCTAGTTAAGAAAATATATCTCAGGGCAACAAATATGGTTTTATATGACACCTGCGACAGGACATTGTCTGGCTTTTATCACGTGGTAGACCAGAATAAACCAAACAGACGTTTGTCTGAATCATTCATTTTAACTAGCATCCTTATTTCCTGTAAACAGATGGAAGGTAATGGACATGTAATCACATCAAAGAGTCATTTGCTGACTTTCTCATTGAATACATCTTTGCAATTATTTATTTCCCACTATGTCGATAACGTTACACATGTGAATGTGTGGGTTCCTCGCTGCAATGATGAATGAACTCTTAGTTGCTATTGACAGCGCAGATACCACACCGAATGCCTTTGTGTTCCTCGGGGAGTGTCTCGTCTCAGAGACAAGCTCTCAGAAGGGACCCTTTCCTTAGATCAGCAAAGGCGAATAGCCAGGCATGAACCCATGTTCCCTTGTTCAAAGCAAAAATGGCCACACATAAAAAAAAAAAAAATGTTTCAGGCTGACAGAGCCAAAGACTCTGTGCAATAATGCCAGACTGGGAGGCAGAACCAACACGTCAGTTCAAAGATTCTAAAGATCGTCTTAAATATTTATTAACCCCTTTTGGCTCTCTGACATTTATGAGGACATCAAAGAAGGCAGTATCCCAATCCAGCTTTGCCTTAGGTTGGTTACATATACTAAGTTTTCCAGTTCTGCCTTACTACTGCTCATGATCAACCTGCTCTGAGAGGCTTTATTCCCCCAAGGGTGACTTTCCCTGATTTAATGATTAATCCCATGAACTTCAACAGGTGTTCACCATTTTAGAAACATTTGCACATACACAAGTAGACTTTGGGGAGTAAATTCAATTCCCCGGTCATCACCAAACAAAAGCTCTCTCAAGACGTCAATTACAAGACATAGCTAGTGTTCAGTAAAGATCAAGTGCTTAAGTGGTGTTATATCTAAAAGAAACGGGAGCAGAGAGACTAGCTAATGGCTTTGTGGAAGCACAGAGGAACATAACACTGTACTTTACAATTACAGTGGTGAAAAAGCACATGTTCAAATGCAAGACATGTGTTTCCTTTCCCAGTCCAGGAGGTTCTGTGGATCCTATAGGAATTCTGTTTAACCAGTTGAGGCTAATGTACTTTATTTGTTATTATAAATTAATTTCTTCACTACAGTTATTATTGTTTGTTTTATATGAGAATTGGAAAAAAGATCTGGTCATTCATTCTCTACAGAGAGGTTTGTGGTTTGGCACAAAGAAATAATCTTAGAAACAAGGGCATGGAAATATACTGCTCCAATCTCCAAGTCCTAAAGAAAACCAACCTCAGTCAATCACTCAGGTTCCTTTAAAAAGAAGATGCAGAGTCACCGATTTACTTCAGCAAAACAACATCAAATGGCAAAAACGTAGTTTAATACACTGTTTGTTGGGGCATTAAAGTTTTATTTGGCTTTTTAGAAATGATGCCTGGCTGAGGACAGAAGCAGGGAGCGGAAGAACTGTTTCTCCACTGTCAAGCAGTCCAAACACGTCGCTTGTCAACGTTCTCTATGACACAGTTTCTTTTATACTCTCCCTCTCCTGATAAAAAAAAAAACAAATCTCAGTATGGCTTCACCACCACTCCCATCAGCACCCCCTGTTGGCTAGACTGGTGAGTGCATGCTCATGAATTGTGCATTACGTTTTTATAAATTGACCAGCACTGTTTTGCTGAGACTTTTGGCCCTTCCTAAACAAACGCAGTGAAAATCCATGTTTCTTTTGTCAAGAAAGTGGAGACAGTAAACATGTGGAAAATCAGAATGAGACTTACAACTCGATACACTAAAAATCTAGGGTATAGTACACAGAGTAAGTAATGAAGGGCAAAAATGTAAGATATATCATTTCTTGCAAAGTTACTTGCCTTTTCATTTTTTCTCCTCGAGGGCCGTCTTCTCTGCGGGAGGCTGCTGTAGCGTCTGCAGCTCATGGTACACTGCTGAGAGGATGGTTCTGCCCGAAGTTCTTCAATCTGAAAAGTCAAAGGTCATCATCATTAAATGTGCCATCATGGTGTTTTGATCTCCAACGTTCCCTGGCGTCCCTGGTGCCTTGATTAAGATTTCCGTGCTCATTATGAACCTCAAGTTATCTTAATATCTGCACATGCATATCTCTTTGAGAACCAGAAGAAAAAGTTGCTAGCAATGAATGCATGCTGTGAGCCAGATAACTTTACTAAAGTTTTATGGGGGGTTTTCTTTGCTTTCTAAAGAAAGCTGAAACTAGAAGTTTAGATAAGGAGACCCCACAGACCTGTGGAAACTAGCTTCACTTAATAGAAGCCCTAGACCCTGGTTTCCACACACACACACACACACACTCTCACACTCACACACACATTTCAATGACATTTCTTGCAAAAAAAAGCGCATGCTGAGTGAAGAAGAGAGGAGAGGGGAGGGAAGAAGCAGTTGCTGGATGATGATGCCTTCAAGCATCTCACACATCTGCACCATATCAGCCATAGAAGGGCTGGCTAAAAACAGTGCACCATGGCCAGCGTTCCTGACAAATGTGCATTGGCTCTTTAGATTATTGGCCTCAAGGCAATGTGACTTTTTTTTTTTTTTTTTTTTTTTAATGTAATATATGCTTTAGAATATCAATTAAATCAACAGAGAAACAGAAGAGCTGATAGCCCAAGAATAGCACATTTCAGAAACCCAGTCATTTGCTGTAATTTAGCTATTTGGGGGAAAATAATGGGTGTAATTATCCTAGACCAAATGAAATGGAATTTTATCTTGAATTTATGTAAATGAATCATTAATATTTAACAGTAGCAATTACTTTTGCTTCTAAATATCCTTAGCATATTCTGCATTTTCTATTATTTTCTTTTCTCCTGCCTGCTTCTCAAAACTTTATTATCTCTAAAATGGTATCACTAACAGCCACAAGCATTTCTTTTATCCAGACTTTCAGTGGAAGCCCTTTTGTTGAATTTATTTGCCCAATTCTTTACTATTTTATCACCTCTATTTTATGTCCTACTTTTGTCCCTTATCTCTTTTCAGGGATTCACTGCTCTCTCTCTCTCTCTCTCTCTCTCTCTCTCTCTCTCTCTCTCTCTCTCTCTCTCTCTCTCTCTCTCTCTCTCTCTCTTTCATTCTCTCTGTGATTCTCTCTTTCTTTCTCTCTCTCTCTCTTTTTCATTCTCTCTCTCTGATTCTCTCTTTCTTTCTTTCTCTCTCTCTGTGATTCTCTCTCTCTCCTTCTCTCTCTCTCTCTCTCTCTCTCTCTCTCTCTCTCTCTCTGTCTCTCTCTTTCTCTGTCTTATACTGCACAATTCATCCTATCTGTAAATTCTGCCTTTGGAAGGCAGCAGCTACTTTTGTTGCTTGTAATTCTGTCTGCATCTTCTCTTAAATATAGAACAACACAAACAGAGTTGAACGGCTTCTTCATGGACCGAACAAATTTCACTTAATTATTTTGCACCGTCTCTGACAGTGCTCAGGCAAACATCCCAACCAGATTGTTTAAGTCTATAGAACTGAGGAGAAAAACAAAGAAATAAATAGTTTCCTTTGATGTGCTTTCTAGTCCTTGTCCTCTTCTTTTCCGTTATATACTTTTAGACCAAATGGATTCAGGACGATTCAGAACAGGACTCCCTGGATGGTGAATGAGAGGATTTTCTTTCCTGAAATAACTACATGAAGACTTCATTCTTACATGTCTATTAAAATGTTACAATGAAAGCCTTTAAACTCCTAATTCCACACAAATGCAATTAGACTACTTATTGCACACTTGTAACAATGAATATTCTTGGGGGTGGTGCTGAAGCCTATTTGTGATGTATTTCCCTCTGTTTTTCAGTGCAGAGCTATATAAATAGAATCCATTATTTTCCTTGTGTCAGTTTCTCCTAATTAGGGGATGATGTATGTGGGAAAATGCACTGTTAGCCTGTTAGCCCAGGGAAAAAAAGAAAAAAAAGCCAATGTCTGATTGCGCCTGCTAAAGCAATTTGGTGCATTAGCATGCGATTGTGTGCCTGTGTCTTTCTACCTTACAAAGTGCTTATGGGAGAGGAAACAATTACCCAGCATTCATCAGACCATGATTTTTATTCATAAACATTCAGGTCCATTTACTAATAATTTTATTAATATCATGACTTTTTGTTAGATTAATGCTAATGGCTGTTGACAGCATTGGAAATATCATTTATAACAGCACCAAAACATTAAAAGAAGACACTCTGTACTACATGAAAAACATCATTTTTTTTAAGTTCAAGTTTGTTTGCTTAATTTTAAAAAATCAAGGTAAATCAAGGTAAAAGATAAAACGTCTTTTGCACATGCTGTCCAAATAAAACCCCTCATCCAAAAACCCAAATACCACTTTCTTTAGTCTCTAGATCAGCTTCAAGATGGTGAAATAATCAGCATTAAACATTAGGCCTTCATTTCATTGTCAGCCTAAAAACAATGAGAACTATTAATATCATCAACTGAGTTAATGTGTTTAGTGAACATCACATGTAGAGGAATTTTTCCAAAAAATGTTCTTATTCCCATTGCCTGCTTGAAGCAAATAAACCATTCCAATTTAGAGAAATGTTGCCTCAAATAATGAAAGAAGTACTGGCAGACATAAGGAATGTAAATAAAATCACAAGGGAGAGAAGAGTGCCAGTATTTAAACGAGGCTTTCTGTGCAACATGGACTTCATCTCATTAAAACCCTCTAGCATGGCACGTGTTCTCCAAGTCACAATATCTGCGTTCCTCCACATTGGTAAGAGGAATGGCATTTGAAGTGACCGAGTGCCATCCAATGCAAATGTCACAGTTCTCCATCAAGACGTATGCAATTGATTTGTGTTTGCAGACACCTTTGTAGCACCTATTTGAAAGGCCAGAGAAGGGGAGGGGATAGGGTGGCCTTTGCTATTTACAGCGCTCTGCAAACACACCCCTCTCTCCGCCTCTCGGACACATGGGGCCCAATTCGACTGGCTTACAGGAGCCTGTATTCGGGCAAAGCACTGGCAACAACACTGATAATGATTATTGTTTAAGCCCAGGTCAAGCTGACTTTGATTATTGCCTTTGGAGGCTGAAGTAGGAACAATGGGTATCACATTTCTAAAAAAACAATTAGCTTTGTAAGCACAACAGATTCCAGGTTAGCTAGTGTACAGTTTTTGCATGGTGGGTCTGATTTATGTGCAAACAGAGAAGGTTCATAAAGATAATCATATGTCTAATTTAGCTCTAAAATAATTTGACTGAAGCTGTAGATAAAACATAAGCATGTTTGATTTTTAGTTAATCAGATATTAACCAAATCACTGTTCCTGCTTAGAAATGGTGAAGCCATATAGAGCTTTAGTTACCGTAGTTTAGACGTGTGTTAGTTTTACTGCTTACTGCTTATTTCATATGGTTTTTTTTCCCATTTATTAAATAAGGATTTTCATGCCAGAGAAATGAGAGCAGAGAGTGGATTCTAATCAAGTCTTTCCTGTAGGCCTGCTGGAAAAAGCTCTGCAAATCATCAAATTGAGGGGTGTTGTCATACTGAAAGTTGGAGCAGGCGTTACTAGAGCACTAGGAATAACACACTGTTCAAGACTCGCCCATATATGGTACTGCTTACAGTTTTCTTTGTTTCAGGAGAAGAAATTATTCCAACATTCAGATCTGTACTAGATGAGAAGTGTCTGCTCACATACACTTACACAGCCATGTCACTTAGCAGATGCCAGAGTCATGTAGTGTCTGTCGGTGCTGGACTGGAGCACTGTTGGGAGATTTCCCCACCATTCCTAGCCCTTTCCATTGCTCATAAACATTCCACTCTTCTTCATAACAAGCCAATATTTGTCACTAGAGAACTGACACTGAATAAATCCAATGACAAATCTGGGAATTATATTTGGCAAAAATATTTTTTGCAAGTTAGCTCCATTTTAATTGATAAAATGTACACAAAATCTGCCAAACCGCGACTGCTGTTGTTGGAACCTAAAGTGATACTTGTTGTGCTTTTCCATCAAAAAGTGCATGAAATGTTCATGTTTGGAACAAAATTACAGTAGTATGGCTTGGGTTAATTCTGTTGTTTGGTACCTTGAGCAATGGTTGAATCAAAGTTATTCAAAATGGTTGAATGAAGGTTATTCTAAATGTATGTAAAAGTTAAAACAACAAAGCAATCTGAATACCATTCAGGACCATGGACAGCTACAGTTAGCTAAGGATGCATAACTGTATCCTATAGCTAGATGCATTTCAATACAGTTTCTGATGTTTTCTTTATAGGATTAAAAAAAACCCAGCATCTTAATACAAGGGTTTCTAATGCTTGACCAGATATTTATGTTTTGCAAAAGGTCAAACAACAGGAACCTGAATTGGAAATGTGAAAGTCACTGACACCGACATCGCAGACCTTTTCGATGTGTCAATATAAACAGTGACAAAACAATAACAGTGCATGGAGAACAAAGGAGCATTGATTGATTGAGAAGATGTGAATGGCAGTCACAAAATGAAACTCCCTGACAAGGATAAACATTATACAAGTTTTGAGCTTTGGGCCCAGTTACTGAAAGAGAAGCCAGTTAACTGTCGCTTGGCTTAGAGTCCGAAAAAAGGCATGAAAAGATAAGACTGCTGTTCAGGAACTGCATACAACTAAAATCTGTGTTAAAATCCACAACACTGCAACATCTGGAGAGGATTATTGTCAAAGGAACCAGTAAAGCCTTCAACTCATGCCTTCAGCTTTCAGTGAGGAAAGCCTTCAGCACGTCACCTTCTCTCAACCGGTAAGTTCTTGAAACTTCACAAAAGAAACTGTTCCACAAGCCAGTAAAAACATCATCCATCACTTTGTGAATTAAAAACTAATAATGCCACCATTTTTTTTTGCCACTATGCCACTAAGTTTTGCTGTAATTACATATATTGATGTAGATTCTTATTCAAAACCTTAGAGACGATGTCTATCACAGAACAAGTTTCATCATCTTTGCTTGCATATTTATTAATAATATACAGTTGCCAGCATTTTCTGAGTCAAAACAGCCAGTGTGTCACTGACTCCTAACTCTCCAAGACCAAATGTTTGGGGGGTTTTTGTTTGTTTGTTTGACTTTGTGAATTATTAATTACGCTATGGAGGTGCCGCTTTGAACTTCCCTGAATTTCCTTCTTAACAACCTCAGAATCATTAACTAAGATGTGCTAAATAGCAGAGATTCATGGTTTAAAACGCAGGCAATGCCTGACTGAATAAGAACCACCCCAGGATGAAAGAACTAACATTCGCTATTCACAAGATTAATAAACCATACACTGAATAGTGTTGCACAGATCTGTATATGTCATATACATGCTAATTTGAGGCTCTAGTACACACCAGCACATGTTTAGCAGATCGTTTTGCAATGCAAAGGGCCTTATAGCCTGCTTTGGTGTGTGTGTGTGGGGGGGGGGTCCTCCTACGACCAGGGGGATGCTTACTACACCATGCGCAGCTTTTAGTCCTTACACTTTGACTGTAACTTCTTCAGGCAAACTGTGAAGTCGCTCTCTGGAGATGCTGCCTAGAGTGGCTGTGACAGGTCCAAAGAGTGAATCAACTTTCCTCACTGATGTTTGCCAAACTCTATAAGCTCGGCCACATCGCTGAAATAAGGCTGGCTGTTCTGTGATTGCACAAGCACAGAAGGCAAAACAGCTGAACCTTTTTTGATTTATTCATTATTTCATGTGCCAGTGAGAAGGTGGCACTGCCACCTGGAAGGCTTCACAGATTTGCAGATTCTCACTGTGAAGAATTCCTTGCGAACACCTCAGGAATGACAGATGTGGTAACATGTTGGCAAACTGTTAATAGCAATCGTGTGTTAAAAAATGACCTCTGTCCTTCCTCCAGTGTGAAGTTCATTCAAATATAAACAAGCAAACCAACAAACATAGAGGCAAATAAACACAATAACAATATGATTGAAAGCCAACATATTTTTGTGCTTGAATAAGTTATGCATTTAATTTCTCCTGTGGTCTGAAATGCTTTCTAAAGTACTGTGTGAAGCTAATGACACCCATTTTGGGTCAAGGTGGGGTCAAGGAGGTGTAAATTGAATCAGTGATAATTTGTGCTCAGTTTCAGCAGCTGTGCTGCCTGACTGGCCTTCTCCGCATGTCAAAGGCCTTTTTAGATTCTACCGCTCATTTTCCTTTCTGAGTTTCTTTTCTCTTTATGTTTTAACTTTCTGTCTTTGTTACTAAGCTGAATTGTTTCACTTGCATCAACTATCCAAACTCATTGTCATTTTTATAGTTCTAATTAAAAAGGGTACAAGTTTTAACTGACAGAAGAAACATACTTGATGTTTTTAAAGAGTATGAAATGTGTGTGTGTGTGTGTGGCAGTACATCATCTTGCTGCATCAGGGAGGGCAGCCAGAATGGATAAGGGTGGCAGGGAACAGAATTGCTCCTCATTCCTGTGGGAGACACGCTGTACCTGTCCCTCCACATGAGCCTTAGATCCTAAACTTGCTCTCCAAGCTTTACTCTAAATCTAGGTGAGGAAGAGGCTTACTGTATACATGTTCTAAAAGGATGTCTTTGAACAGTGAGTTTGCAGGTGTGCATGCACACAAACACACACACACACACACACACACACACACACAGACACCCAGAGACAGAAGGTTCAAAGACTAACATCACTGTTTTGCACACCAGTTTCTCCTGCTGCAGGCTCTGCAGTTCACCGCAGCCCATGTCAGGAGAACACAGGTGCTGTGAGAGAGACAATGCACCCCTATTCAAACCCACCTTCAGTGTATTACAATACAAACCCACCCTCAAAGCATTACAATACAGACTCAACCTCAATGCATTACAGTGCAGACCCAGCCTCACTGGATTAGTTTGAACCCATCCTCAGTGGATTATAGTATGAACCCATCCGCACTGCATTACAGTATGAACCAGCCTCACTGCATTACAGTATGAGCCCATCCTCACTGTATTACAGTATGAACTCATCTTCAGCATGTTGCAGCAGGAACCCAGACTCGCCTCCTGCAGAGCTTTACACATGGCAGAGAGGAGGAGGCGTTCTGCATGCCAGCAAGAGGAGAAGAGGAGGCTAATGAAGCTGCTGCTCTACAATCATTTGTTCTTCCAGTGCTCAGACTTCAGCACATCGTGGGAAACTGCAAAAGTTTTAGGCACTGATTACATCACCCTGTCCGCGTGCAGTTATTTAAGCGCCTTGTGGAGATGATATGAACACAGTGCTCCTCCATGGTCGCAGCACGCACAAGTCCTCACGTTTCTGCTGACGACTTCCCAATGTGTAATAACAATTAATGACAGTTAATTAAAAAGAAATACCGTGTATGCATTTTATAAATTGCCTTGTATATACAAATTTTATAAATGTGTTGCAGTCAATTAGCATTCATTTACAGTATCTGTTGCTCGTTAAGAAAGTGTTAATGAAAGGCCTGCAGCATATGACAGTCAGCTTCTCCATGGCATCCTGGGAGCCGGGAGTATGGAGTGCTCCTTGGAAGCTACTGGTGCCAGGCATGGTGGGGAGAGGCTCCAGAAGGTGGAAGGTGGTGTGGAGGGCAGAGAGAGGGCGAGGGCGAGAGGCAGGGCAGTGTGCCCTTTCAGCCATATGGGCCCCGCCAGCAGCATGCCCGCCTCGCGCCTGCCTCCCGCGCCCGCCCCAGCCCGCCCCGGCCGTGTACCCACGACGGCCGTCCAGCCAGAGAAAGGAGCCATCTGTGCGCCCTGCCCTCCATTCCGGAGGGTCATCGGCTCAAACTGATTGGGCGGAAGTGTGAGGGGTTCTACTCTCCGTCTTTTTTTCCATTCACCCCCTTTTCTCACGTTCTCAGCTGCGCGGGACGCCTGCCGCTCCCTACTGGCGCTGCCATGGTGACAGGGCGAACCTTCAACGGTCAACGGAGTTCAACGGCCAGCGATCAGACGCATCAGCTCGACGATAGACGGTAACCGGCGTTCGCTGGCGGCCGGACATCGCCGTCTCCGCGACTTTGGCTCGCAGGGTTCTTGTCGACACGGGTCTGAGCTGATCCACAGATGGCGTGCCACTGAGATGATCCCACGTGTATTCGGGACTATGTCAGCTATGTTGGGCAGACAAGCAGAGCCTGTGCTTTTGAGTACAGCCTGCTGAATCCCAGAGCCTGAGTGGTAATGTTGCCAAGAGACTAATAATCATTCAGGATTGACACTTTATAATGACCCTAACAGTAAAAAGTACAAAATGGAGTGGAAATCGATTTGTTCAGTGTTCTGAGCAAGTAGTCTGACCTATGCTCCGTCCTGAGCTTAATGCATAGCACAGATACTTTGATTCTGCTTACTACCCTGCAAATTTGCTGGGTTTTTTTACACTAATTCCAACTCAGCCTGGCTTAAATTCAGTACTGGTCTCAGTAGTCCAACGCTGAGACTAAACACGCTACACAGGGACGCAATGGAATCCCTTTGCCCAGAGAGATGGAAAACAGCCAAGATCACAGACACAGCCATTTTATTAAACCTCGGCTTGGCAATCTGATGCAGAAGAGAATAGAGACAAACAGTGTCTTTTTTTTTGTCATCAGAGAGATTGCAAACTAATTGGTTCCCGAAGGTCCCAAGGATGCTTGGAAACTTCCGTTGATCGGCTGAGATCTGCTGGTCTAAATATAACATGCACAACAAATACAGTGAATCAATGAATGAACGAATAAACATACAAACACACACAATCACATTCTAGAATAATCAACGATCTACAATAGCTCAGCATATTCTGCAAAAACCACTAAAGAATACATATTATATCTTTGGAAACAGCTTTACCAGCAGCCCCAGAAGGTATTTGGTTGTGTTGTATTTTTTATAATAGATTAGTACTGTTCAGCAGGGAGAATGAAACTGCAAAAGACACAAACTATATGTTTTTGATTCCTTAACCAACCACTAAATCCCCCCACAAAGGGTTAGCTAAACCATGCTAGGATTTTTGTGAACGATTTTCCCAGTCATAGAATCATGCTGTCAAATTGGTGTTTTATGATATCGTAGCCATTTCAGCAGTGTTTTGAACACATTTCCTTTGAACATTGGCATATTATCAACAATTTCCTTCAAAAGAAATTTGCCACCCATAGATGTTATTTAAAAAAAAAATCCCACAATAAAAGAACTTGTGTTTGTCATTCAGCAGGCAGAAATGAATATTTGATTAGAGCGTTTGTGTAGCTAGGTCTCAGACAGTGTCTGCCACTCCGAAGGGGTTTGAGCATTCAAATGAGAGAATGAGATTAGACGTTAATAAATATGGAAATGCTGGTGGCTCTTGCTGCCGCTCCAAGTTGACTTTATCCAAGTGTATAATTCCTCTTGATGTCAGCGCAGGGTCTTGCCAGCGTCCAGGGGTTTCTGGGGGCATGCAGGAAGCAGGGGGACTGGGGAGAGTCTCTTTCTGTGGCAGCTCACTGAGCCAGAAACCACCAGCCCTCTCACCAGACCCACGAAGAGAGAGTGGCACAGATTCAGCTAGTCTGGAAGCCAATCTGGCTAAAGACACCCAGCTGGGTTCATGACGAGCTGAAAAGTATCATTCATAAAAAAAATGAGCAGGACGAGTCATTAAAGTTTTTCAAAAAACAAGTCATTATCCATGTCAGTATATTGTTACAGACATTGTGCTTTCAGGACCTTGCAATGCGGCAGTGCTGGGAGATGTAGTTCTGAAGAGTTAAAGCAAACGATGAAGAATTGTCCGTTTAGAAACGGAGGCTCCTACAACTCAGTCTACTGACCCTTAGAGTTTGTCCTAGAGAGGACAGAGAATGGAAACACAAGGCATGGTGGAAATGTCACCTGGCACAAGGACCAGGCAGCTCAAGTGGCTTAAGCTGTGATATTTATCCTGGAGGTCTGGAGTGAAGGGGAGGGGGAAAATGAAATAGAAAAAAAACTGTAATTTCACGGTACCTTCAGGGGAAATTTGATTTCTGCTGGGTGACAGGTTGATAAATAGCAACACAGTAGACAGTGGCCTCCCAAACTTGAGTCTGAATAGAAGTCTTTGTTGAATCATGTTGGGATAAAAGTATTGACTCACATTCTGTCTCTACCATACAGCTGCTGCAGAAACATGAGTAGGTATGATGAGTTAAGTGCTGTGGAAAAACTGTGTGTCCTTTCATTTAGCTAGAGTTAGTTGTTTGCTATGCTCTTGTCAGAGGTGATGCTGACTTTTTTGATTGCATTATTTCTGTATGATCCTCTTATTTTTACAAGAAAGTAAGGTAAAAATAAGACAAAGTTCCATTATCTGTCTATTTTATTTTATTTGGATAGAAAAAAATGGAGAAAAGAAGTATCTGCTTTCTACCTATGTTTTAATACCTGCCCAGCATATTTAGGTATTTTTAATATTTTAGATTTACAATTCCAACATAAATACCATTCCTAGCAAGTACTGTCTCTTACTTTAACACTCTAATTCAGTCATACTCTTAGTATATGAATTATTCAAACTCAAATCACCCCATTTAATTTGACAAAGACTTCCATAATTCAGTATGGAGTCCAAACAATTAAACTGCCTTGCCCTTCATTTGCAATGCATTTATGTTTAATGTGATTTCATACACAGAGAATAGAAATGGCTTCTTTGAGTCAAAAATCTCTTCTCTTTAGTGTGAAAAGGATGTTTTTGGCTTCCCAGTTAAGATGATGAGAATGGTCCATGGGAAGTTTGTCCCCCCAGAATAGTAATAAATCTTTCATGCTCCATCCATTAAACACCCTGAATGCTGAACAGAAGCTATTTTCAGGCAAACAGTGAAATACTAGTGGATCAGAGACTTTGCCTGAGTTCCTCGTCCTGCTATTTGCATGATTGTTTTGACTCATTATTGAAAGTAGGTGTATGTGAATGCACTCTGCAAACGTGGCTTATGTGCGGTATAAAGGTTCCCATAACAGCAGTAAACCTCCACATTTACTGAATCCTGAAGCTTTGTGCTTACGTCTCCCGCTTGGTTTTAGAGAAGGTTAATTAAATCACTGTACCATGTGAACAAGCAGCTGATGCTGACGTTCACTGAATAATTTTATCACCACTCAGATCTCAGACGAACAGAAAGTAACCGCTGCAGAAGTGTTACAGAGCAGAATGCAGAACTGACTGCTAGCCAGTGCCCATGTAGCTATTAGCTCTTCTCTTACAATATTACTTAAAAACCCTAAAATACAGCTCAAATGCTCTAGGCATAATATTAAATGAAATAGATTAGGTTCAATTAAATGGAGATGATTTCCACTAATGTTAATTATTACTCTGTCATTTTAAGAGACTATATGTAAATGACATAGTAACTTTAACAATATTATGACATTTGTCATTAGTGAAATTATTGTGACATTTGTAAAATTATTGTGACATACGTTATATAGTTTCATTATATAGGTTTGTTATAAAATTAACAACACACACACACACACACACACACACACACACACACACAAACAGTTCCTGGAACATTTTGTGGTTTATGCTAAATGCTGGTGACTGTCTCTGTATGGGAAACATGCGGAGAGCCTTGGCGGATGGCCGGACACTCAGCGCCTCCACAATGCACAGCAGAAGGAGCTTGGCGGTGAACCCATCCATCACCTCTGGGAGGGGCCACTTGAAGCAGGAAAGTGCCCAGAGTGGCCCAGGGAGACGAAGAGGGTCCGTGAAAGGCAGCTAGGTGTGTGTCCCCGGCCGCACTGGGGCTGACAGCATCGTTTGTTACCACGTGTCCTTTTTATTCGGAGAAACAAGCTCCCCTGGCACAATTGCACAGCTGACGTTTTAATTGTTCGGAAGTTCAAAAGTAAAGATGGAAGTCTGTTCAAAAGCAAAGATGGAAGTCTGGTGGGCTTAGTCTGAGAATCTTGACAGTAAAACGCAACAAGGAGAGAGCCGTGAGTGCCTGTGCAGGTTGTGCATTGCGAAACTGAGCTGTTACTGGGAGAGAAACACGTGTGAGTAACTTTCATTCACCAGACAAGCTGAGGTCCACAGTACAGAAGGGTAAACAGCAGTGGTGCTGTACAGAATACCAACCACTCTCTCTTGTATATATAGGAGAGTCTCTCTCCCTGCTTCTCTCTGTGCATTTCACACTTAAGAGTGTTCTTGCCCATGTGACAGAAAGTGATAGATTTCCTGCAATTTCCTGTAGTCAAGCCTCCTGGTGTATTCTCAACCCTAAAAATATGTTCTCATCATCACGTATTAAAATCAGTTAATTCGCCTTTGATGTCGGCTGAGCTTGTAATCACAAGTTACCTCACTCACTTTGTTTCCTTGATTAAATGTGTATGGCAGCATAAATTATGCACCATCATATTTATTGTGGCATTTAAATTCATGTTTTTTAATTCCCTTTTGATCAGTCCTTTCAAGGATTATTTTTACCTTTTTCAATGCAATATTTAATTTCACAGCACTACCACAGCAGGACAACACAGGGGGAAAATAAGGTAGAGTGTCAAAATATGCTCTATATTATATGCTCTCTCTCTCTCTCTCTATATATATATATATATATATAGAGAGAATACAATAAAAAACCATAAAGGGATTTTTACCAAATATAATCAATTGAGGTTATGATGTAAATGGCACTTCTAGAGGCAGGAGCAATAGAGAATCTAATCCCTTATGTTAAGGGCTGTGCTGAATGACCAGGAACTGTAATTACAATGCATTAGATACTCTGTGTTCAACTACTTTGCAGAGATTCCCAGAACAGAATCGTGCTCCAGGATCAAAGATCCAATCTTCCAAGTTCCCTTTATTTCCCACTGGGTGGAACTATGTGTATAGTGTGAGTTAGAATGAGTAATGGAAGTCCAGTGTTCTTAGGTCAGTTCTTCATCAGTGCTCTCAACACACCGAATTTGCACACGCCCTTCAGCATACTCTGAATAAAACATCATTACCCCCGTGAAACAGAACGGGAGATCAGGTACAGTCATGAGGGCCATTCAGTAAAACACTGGACATGATTGGCTGGATTTCATATGCCATTATTTTTTTGAATAATCTGGGGATAAGTAATGACATCAATTTTGAAATTGGTCTGCCACCTTCTCTGGGCTGGATCAGACATGCTCTTTCTGACATGGTAAAGACACATTGTAGAAACATTCAGAAAAGCTTAGATTTAGAGAGTCAAGAAATCATAAATCATGGATTATCTTGGGAAAGAGGTGTGTCCTTCCTGAAAAGATGTACATGCTAATTAGATGTTAATTGTGGTAAAGTAATTTTTTTGTTGTAGCATAGATATGCCTTCAAATTATTCAATTTGCTTCTACTTCAGCCTTGCAGTGTATTGTGGCCACAGCAATGATCTATTTTTTTTAAGTGTATCTAGGCAAGGCTCTGGTAAGAATTTGTTTATTACCTGATAGCATTGCCAGTGTCTACAATGGATTCCAAAAGCATTTTGGCCTTTATTGCCTTTCACACTTTATTGTGTTGTGAATTTGAATTTCAATGGATGTAAGTGCCTCCATTGTAAAAGCAGCTAATTGGAGCGATGGATGCAAGGTTGTCAGTGCCTGCTGTGGCGATCCCCGAACCCAGGGGTGGATACCTCGGGTACAGGAGGCTGTCAAGCTGAAGAAATAGTCATATCAGGCCTGGCTGACTTGTGGGACTCTGGAGGCAGCAGACAGGTATTGAGGCAAAAACTCAGGAAGACGGGTTCAGCGAGGCCATGGAGAACAACTTTCGGATGGGTCCGAGAAGGTTCTCGTAAATCATCAGATTACTCAGGAGTGGAAAGCAGTTCCTGACCAACACTGTATACAGTGAGGCTGGGCTGCTGACTTTGACTGGGGATATCATTGGACAGTGGAAGGAATAATTTGAGGATCTTCTCAATCCCACCAGCACCCCTTCCACAGAAGAGTCAGAGCTTGTGAACTTGTGAGAGGGTTCACCTACGAATCAGACTGAGGTGACCAGGATAGTTGGAAAACTCCTTGGTGTCAGGGATGCATGAGGTCCACCTGGTGTTTTTCTAGGCTATGGATGGTGGTCTTTTTAAGAAACGTGACTGGAGAGTGTGTTCCAACTATCAGGGGATCACACTCCTCAGCCTACCCAGCAAGGTGTCTGCATGGGTACTGGAAAAGAGAATATGACAGATTGTCAAATCTCACTTCCAAGAAGAACAATATGGGTTCCGCTATGTCGTGGAAGACTGGACCAGCTTTTTTTTTTTTACCCTTGTTAGGGTCCTGGCGGGTGATTTGTTCAACCAGTCCTCTTGTGGTTTATGGATGTGGAGAAGGCATTTGACCATGTACCCCAAGGTATCCTGTTGGGGTTGTTCCAGGACTATGGGGTGTGGGGACCAGTCTATGGGCCAGTTAGTCCATGTACAAACAGAGCATGAGCTTGGTTCTTCTCCTGGCACTAAGTCAGACTGGTTTCCAGTTGGAGTTGGACTCCACCGAGGCTGGAAATGGACACACCTGAGTCTACAAAGACTTACAATTTACACAGCATTATCAGGACAAGAACCAAGCCATGAAGTCCAAGGTAATGTGGATCTTTGCAATCAAACTGTAGTAATGCATAGAAGTCAGGCCAAGAATAAAAAAAAAACATCTAAAGTTTTGAGTGTTCCTAGGACCAAAACATTTCAAATGGAAGAAACTGGGCACAAGACTACATCTCCCTACAGTTGGTGGTCATGGGACATCCTTGATAGAAACTTTTTTTTTTAATACACATACAAACTTAGACTTGGCTGCCATTTCACCCTTCAACACAACAATGATCCAAATCATAAAACCAAATGACAATGAAGTGGCTTCAGGGCAATTCTCGGAATGTCCTTGTGTGGATAAGCCACAGGCCAGAGTTAAACCCCATCGAACATCCCTCAAGTGACCTGAAGATAGCAATACACAGATACCATTCAGTCTGACAGAGTTTGAGAGGATCTCCCATGTAAAATGGGATGTTACTCAAATTCAGCTGTACAACTATTCTAGTCACTTATCCAAGCTGTATCTGCTGACATAAGGGCTTCTACAAAGTAGAATACTTTGAATACTTTGTGTACAAAGATTTTTCTTTTTTAAATCTCAAACATTTTCACTTTGTCATTATGGGTGATACATTAGATGTATATTTAACCATAGCAAATATATCCATTCAAAACCAATTCATAACACAATAAAATGCAAAAAGTGCTCAGAATACTTTATGAATCCACTGTATCTACTGAATCCACTATCAAGAAAATATACACTGCAGAAATATACACTGCACTATAATTATATATTATGCTTTGTAAATATTTTCACATATTTTTTTCTCCATTGAGTATAATATATAATTAAGTTGTTTATAATAATCCTTCCAAAAATACATTTATAGT
>JAOYMR010000014.1:5774211-5807630 GCA_025802075.1 Tenebrosternarchus preto | reverse complement strand
TGTTTACTTTGGTGTTGTTTTGGGTGGGGTTGAGCTCGTGTGCCTGTTTACTTTGGTGTTGTTTTGGGTGGGGTTGAGCTCGTGTGCCTGTTTACTTTGGTGTTGTTTTGGGTGGGGTTGAACTGGTGTGCCTGTTTTTTTGTTTGTTTGTTTGTTTGTTTATTTATTTATTTTTGTGTACACTATCTTTGCTTGAGTGTGACAATTCTGAAAAAAAGGTTTTGTGTGAAAAAAAAATCAGTATTATGATTTACATTGAATACGATGCACGTATGGATTACATATGAATTTATGTCATCCAGTCATTTAAGAGGTGGTCTGCTTTTATTCAAAGGTGACTAACCATTATTGTGTTGTGGTTATCAAACAAAGGAAGAGGAAAACTCAGGCAGGATTGTAGCTGTTTCTCTGGGAACAATGCATGAAATATGCACATTAAACTTTAGAAAGCTACAGCATGTAAAGACACTACATGTATTATTCGAATATGGATTTATGCAAATGTAAGTGTTATTTGGACCAGGGAAGGGCAGTATATATCAAAAGCTATAGAAAGTAAGAGTGAGAGAGAGGGAAAGAGAGACAGCGAGAGAGAGAGAGAGAGAGGTTTCTGTTTGGAATAGTAATTAGTAAGTAAGAGTGGTTCCACATTTAGGTTCATTTGCCTAATTCAGACATGCATATGGATTCATACATATTCATTTCTGGACAGCCTCCAGTTATTAGAATGATTTTTTTTCACCCTGAAGACAACATTTATGAGAATTCACATAGTTTTCAATTATTGATACAGTAAAGGTCATGATAATACTGTTTCACTTTCTTACTGAACCCGTTACAGTTGTACTAAAGCTACACGTTAGGAATGGATCATGTATCTCTGTACAACTTTAGTTGCTGTTTGACTCTGTTGTATCAGAGTGAGCAGTTCAGCTGTTGCTGAAAGCTAAAACCTACTGAGTGTATAATGCACACGTGATGACAGTTTGGAGCATAATCTGTAGTGAATTGTGGGAACTATGATGATGTCTTACTAAACTGTATCACCTCTTTTGAAGGGCAAAGCATGTTCTTGTTATGTATGTGGAAGTATGTGCATGTATGCGTAAATATACACACACAGCCGTGAAAGCTGGCTTACTTAACACATGCTGTGCAGACCTTGTGTGTGTGTGTGTGTGTGTGTGTGTGTGTGTGTGTGTGTGTGCAGGGCCCGTTCAACCTTTAACATGCAGAAAAAATGATCCAGTTTCAGTGTATTATCGATCACGTCCGAAGACAAGGCCTCATGGAGGGTTCACACTTAAGGCACAGTAAATGGAATAATCAGCATGAGCTCTTGGCTCTCAGTTCTGGAAGCCTAAATGCACATAGTTGTTTCAGTTTATTAGATCTTTAACAAGATTTACTCGTGGAATCCAGTGTGTTAGAGCATGGAAAACGCCTAACCAGTGAAGCGCTGTACAGCGTTTGATGCAAGAGTGACGGTGGTCGTGGTTTAGACTTGGGACAAACAGAGAGTTCACACTCAGGGGAAGAGAAGTGTAGCATTATCAAGCCCTGGAGACGTGGATGTTCAGGGCCAGTGAAAGTATTCTACGAATCAAAAACATTCAGATTCGCAGAAGGATCAAGAGCAATACCTTGTTGTCTCCACAGAAGAAAACAAATTAACTCCATGAAAAAGAAAAAAGATTCATTTTTATATAACTGAATCCTGTGTTCTACATCATCAAGGAAATCAAAGCCGGAGTTCGGATTTGTTAGAGGATTTTCACATCAATTCTTCATGAGACCAGATGGTAACTGCTGTATACCATTTATGCCATCAAAAAGAATTAGTTTTCATACAAAAGCCCTTTTTGGTAAATGCCCCCATCCAATTTCCACTCTCATCAGTTGGATTTCAAACAAAAAAAGTGGGGAGGAGGTGTGAGTGTTGGGGGTGGTGGTGGAGGTGGTGGTGGAGGGGGTCATTAGACCCACTGAAACCCGCTTGACCAGAGAGCATTTCTCCACATCACACACATTTCATCTCCATCAGAGCTCCCTAATGAATTACGCAATTAATATTTGTGTGATAACATTTATATATTCAAATGAATCTCATTATTGCCCCTGCATTTTCCAGATTAATTTTGATTACCCTGTTTAATGACAACATTACCATGGCTAATGAGACAGGATTAACTTGTGATGTTTGGAGCAATTTCCACAAATCCCAAAGCTGCTAGGATACTGGGCAAGATCTTTGAGAGCAAAATGTCAGCAATTGAGTGATATGATCTTATCAACAGGATCCCATTCCACCAAACCCATAAGAAATATGAATATCCACTTCTGCTGACAATGGAGTGGTTAAAAAAACAATTCTGTGCGGTCAATCTGAACACTGAGGAGAAGGAGACCACTTGGGTGATGGCCGAGGTGGTTTTCGGGCACAGCAACAGGAGCAGGAGTTCACCTGGGGTTCATTGTGACCATGGATCTTATCTCTTTGTGCTGTTTGTGTAATGGAGATTGTGTAAAGCAGAAGGGAGGCACCGTGAGTGCAGGAGCTCCCAGGATCGCTCTCATTACCAAGCACCCACAGACCCTAAATAGGCTGCTGGGAACCTCAGAGAGCAATTTCAACCCAGCGCCCTGCAAGGTAAGTGGCTACTCCAGAAGTACAAAATGGGATGTGCTGTGCAGCACTGCAGTTCAGTACCCAGTATAGGTTGTTAGGTACTTGAAAGTGCTCCAGAACTCCACCTCAGTGCAAACAGAGGCCACAGTGTTTGTTCTGCTTCCATTTGTGGCCGTATGTTTGCTTTGGTGTCCAGAGTTTCAGGTACAGGATAGCACATGCACATCCAGGATAGTACAAAACCACGGGTGCATTGAGAATATAGTGAATGAAAGGATACGACAGATTTCTTACAAGCAAAGAGTAAGACAAGAAGTGCTTTCAGCACAGACGTGTGCTATGTACTGACATTATACAGACAACTTGTACTATGACATATATGCAATATCTGTGATGATATATAATCAGTACATTGATGATATACGTAATGGTATACATGCAAAATGCCATGATATATGCAATGACAGTAATATAACTGCTGTAGGTTGGACAAATATTTTAGAACAAAAAATGGGAGAACAAAAATAGTGCAAAAAACAATGAGTAAGTGTTAGGTGGGTACAGCGAGAGTGGCTGCTATACCTCAGTACAGCTCATACATTCTACGTTTTTAATGATGCGCGTTCCTGAGAACAAATGGCATCCGTGACCCTGGGGGCGCAGGTGTCTTCAATGGACTGATGTGCAATACCAGAGCAGGTGCAGCCTTCAGCAGCATCAGCGTGTGAGCGTTCGCTGTGTGCTGCCTCCTCTCACAGTGGATGTGGCTTTGCCGCTCACTCTGATTTAAGATCTGAGACAAAGCGTTGCACAAGCGTTGCACAGAAGAGATTCTCGTCTTAAAGAGATTCTCTTCTTAAAGACGTGTGAAAACAAAAATGAGAGGCTTTCCGAAATGAATAATGTGTGTGTGTGCGTGTGTGCGTGCGTGAGAGAGAGAGAGAGAGAGAGAGAGAGAGAGAGAGAGAGAGAGAGAGAGAGAGACTCTACAGCATCAATTTTCAAAGTGTTCCATTCTGCCTCTGGCATATACTGTATCACACAGACAGAGAGCTGCAGCCCATGCCCAGAGGACTTGAGAAGGAGCGATTCTGGGTGGAGGCGGAACAAACCGATAAGGTGTGAAAGCCAGGAAAGGAGAGGTAGAGAAAGAAATAGAACACCTACTGGGCCCCATCTTTCAATTACTCCTTACAAGACTTGAAATTAATAAGGTTAATTAGTCGCTATAATTAGTTAAACTCTTTTAGCTGTTATAGAAATGCTCAACACTCAAGTTTCGACGTGGTGCTGGGAGTTGGGGTTTTTTTTTTCGTACTCTTTCTGTATCTCCCGTTTGCACATGATCAGGTTGGGTCTAGTCTCAGTGGGAAGGCTTGTATGTCAGCCATTCCACTCAAGTATCTTAATCTGTCCCTGTGAGAGACACAGGCTCTCATTAGAATGTTGGATTTTTTGGACTGCTGGGGGTTGTGTAGTGTACAGGGACTACTGTGGAATTTAATCTGGGTATGTCCAGAAATATCAAGGAATGAACACCTTGTGAAGAGAGACTCTAGCGGCCATCTGAGGAGGTTCTTCCCCTGGTGTTTGGAGAATGACCGTGTCTTGGAATGCAGTGGATGGTTTTTTCTCTCTCTCTCTTTTGCGCCCTGTGTTCAGGCCTGGTCTGGATCGTCTGTACTGCAATGCTAGACATTGTTGCGCATGTGTTTGATCACTTCTGCCAGTTATTACATGAGAAGGTCTTCCAGCCATCTCACTGCATTCACTGTAAGTGCCTTTTGATCTCAAAGAGCTTCCTCAGTGCGATTCAGCAGTGCTGCAAATCAAAAGCATTAATTTATCATAGTAATACTGTCCCAGATATATTCAATTAGGGAAGAATTATTACAATGGCTTATGTGGTGAAATTGCTGCTTTATGAATCATAAGTCCTGAATTCCCCTCAGAGGCCTCTGAGCTGACATACAGGTTAATTGAACCTTTGGCAGTCTAGTCAATATATATATACATATATAATTAAATTTTTATTTTTTTGGAGGGGGGGGGGGGGTTTGCATTCAAGCCAATAAACTCTCAATTTCAGACATGCAGAGAGAGTTACTAAGATTAAATAAATTATTTTTTTATTTTTATTAAATTATTTTATTTTATTTTTTTTTGCGGGCTGCTATCCTAAACCTTTACCCCGTTATTAACCACGGTTAGGCCAGAAACCACAACCACAGTTTTGTCATAGGGGGATCTCACTACCACACATTAACCTGTGATGGACTCCAGTACAGACCAGAACCTTCATGGCTGTCCTGGCCAAAGAGGCCAGAGGCTGAAAACACAGCAAATCAATGTGGTTCCCTTCTGCCTTCAAATCTTATTGAGTTGAACAATCGGTCCTTTCAAGCTTCCTATAGTGTTCGTTCTTCCTCTCTTACTCCTCTTCTCCCTCAGTTTGAGCCCATGTCACTTTTTTTCTCTCTCCATTTCATTGTGCAGTAATCCTCTCTTTGTTACTGTAATCATGTTTGTATTTCTGATATAATGGATGAACTGCTGCTGTCTTTGGGGACTGACACTTCAATTGTTACCCACAATCCTTGTTTACAGCTTGTCTCAACTGTGTTCAATGAATTCTTGTCTAAAACAGAATGGGACAAAATGAAAGGAGGATGAATTCCTGAGTTTGAAGAGCATTAGTTGACCAGGACTCAGGTTCTGTTCATTCAGTTTCGCTTCAATATCACTGGAAATGTGGCGTGACAGTTGGAGAAGATTGACAAGCTTCTAATTGTAAAACATGGAAGTCCAACACACTAATATTCTTGCTTTGTATAATCTTTCACAAGATAAATACCACCGTTCCCAAGTTTTTAATCCCTGGAATTTAAACAGAAACCGCGACTGAACCGCTGGTCTGGTCATTATAACTAAAACTTTTAATAAAAGACAAATACAAGTTATGCTGTATAATTTAGTTCCATTTTCCTGCTTCTTTCTAAGTCCTGCTAATGGAATGAATATTTCTTGTAAAAATGTAATGTGTCTCCATTTCTTTTTTACCATTTCTTTGCTAAACCAGAACAACTTGGATCCAGTAGACTTGGACATGATTATCAAAACTTGCCCTCAGATGCAAAATTTGTGTCTACAAACACAGTCTTGCACCACTGGCTAAACCCAGGAGGGACTTACAAGAACAGGCAAAAAAAAAAACTGAGCTCTTCTATTGTTCTACATTTAACACACACAATGCATTTCCTAGAATTATTTGAAAATCAGTGAAGCCTAAACTACCAGCAGGATTCAAACAGAGAAAGGCAGTAAAGCACAGCAATTCCATGCAAATCTGCCCTTTAGCAGGTATTACCATTAGATGGAACTGATAACAGCACTGGACAATATCGTGTGTCTGCATTAGCTGTGTATTAAAGATTCTGAAAGCACTTTGGTTTTTCCTTCTATGCCCTGTGGAAACCAATTGGAAGTAATTTTCCCCATATTTTGCTTAAAAAACAGCCAACATCATTTTAAAACACCCTTAGATATGCAGAAAATGTTTATTTGGGGAGGGGGGTGGTGAATTGAGACATCTTTAATACAATTCTACTGCCCTTATCCACTCAAAGATTCACAAAGGGTTATAATCTTCCTTTTATTGCATTACAGAATAGTGATTACTTGCATAAAACTGCAGTGAGTAACATGAATGGATTATTATCACTTTTTTTTACTGAAAATTGGATGCAAGGGGGCAGGACTCTGGTGACAAAATGGCCGACAGAGTTTCTGTGGGGACTGGCAAATCCTCCATGAATTTTAGGCTGAAAGTGTACACACAATAACACTGTGAGAGACTCATGGTGCCAGTGCTAAAAATAAAATAATAATTAAAAAAAATCAGTGTGAATTGTAAATGCCATCTCCCCTAGTGCTCCCCTGCATCGCTGGTAAATCACTTTCTTCTTCTCGAACACTAACCAGCTCGTTATTCCAAATCAGGATCTGGGGAGTGGATGACTTTTGAAGTTTCAGGGAGAAGTGGCAGACTGCTGTAGACAGCTCAATGCAGTTTTGTGTTCACAAAAAAGATGGGAAACGCAGTTGGGTCCCAGATGAAATCCCTGCCAAGCATATTATCAGAATCAAAATTCCTTTTGGAACGTAGCGTTCACTGTGGGCCTGGTGTGTGTGTGTGTGTATATGTGTGTGTGTGTGTGTGTGTTTGTGTGTGTGTGTGTGTGTGCATGTATGTGTGTTTGTGTGTGTGTGTACAGTAACAACAGATCCTTTTGTGCAAGCCCCTGCTTCTGGGTACCCAGAGGATGAATGGACTGGATTTGTGTGCATGACATTTCATGCATCTCCCTTGTGTGCATATTAATGACACGTGGTATTTCTGAAACCCTATAAAATATGCCCCTTGATCGCGGTATGGGGATAGTATTAGAGTCAGTGGGAGTTCAGTGGGCGAGCTGGTTTCAAAGGTGACCTGCCTGTTGTTTGGTCTGGGAGAACATGCACAGGGTAATAGGGATGGTGGGGGGGTCTGTATATATACAGCCTTCATTGGATAAGGATAACTAAACAGCCATGGGCTTTCAAAAAAGATATAGTGTACTACAGGTATTAATGGCTATGAGAGTGTCAGACTTTGTCTGTTCTATATTCCAGACTCTCCAATGGGAAATTGTTAGATTTAACTAGGCTAGACTAGGCTTAATTTCTATAACAATCAAACCTGTGTGAGACCTTAGGAGGAGGGCGAGGGATGGCGAGACTGTGTTTTTCTCTTCTGTTTTATATCTCTGGCACCTGTGTGCGACTGAGAGTCCAACAGCAGCTGTTCCTGACAGGCCTACACACACACTGAGTAACCACAGTGGGAAGCGGCCGCTTTCACTTCACATTATGTGTCCGTTTATTCAAGCTTTTGACACTGATCCCACTCATCCTGTTACAATTCCTCTGACATCATTAAGAGTATGTGCACTTGGCCATTTAAAATAAAATAAAACAAAAAAAACCGATGGTTTATCCAGGCCAGCAGTGCTGTGCAGCAGAGTGAGGGTCTGTCGGCAGGGGAGCTCTGTGAACGGCAGGCCTAGAGAACGAAATCCTCATCCTCATCCTCTGCTTCAACGCCTAATGGAGCCCATGCAGCCCGAGCAGGTCTGGAGTGATTTATGACTGAGCAGCTTCGCCTCACGCACTATAGTCTAACTTTGCGACGTACGAGAACGAACAGTGTTCCAACGAGTGAGACAGAGATGTCTGGGGAGGGGGGAGGGGGGGTCTATTGTAGCTACACGTGTACCAATTAGCGTGAGTCTATCTGTAGTCTTTCGTCTCCTCCCGTTTTCCGGCTCACTTAACCAAGACGTCGAGGAGAGATGCTGTGCGCCTCTTGTCACACTGTGTTGGAAAAAAAACACTCTTTCAGGGACATTCTTTCCTGCTCCAGAACACCCCTCTCTACTCTGAACCCCTGTAGAAATGACATTAATTGCTTCGGTGTAGGAAATAATTATCTCAGGTAATTAAGACCCTGCATAGAACAGGTGAAAGAGGACTGTTCTACCTCACTCCCTGGGGCAAGGGAGAGTACAATTCCTATCTATAATGTGCTTTAATTTAAAGGGATGGGCCGTGCTGTCAAACCTCCTGGGTAATGCAACACGTGGAGAATGTGGAGACTGAGGTAATAGTGACAGTAATTGTGGGTCTGATGCTTGTCGCATTGCATCACTGTGTGGGGATGCCAACGTTCTTTAATCATGGGGGAGATTGTCAAAAGTAATTGAAAACTTGTGCAACATAATTCATATTTTCCATGAAAGTGGCCGTCTGATACCTTCATTACCAGGTGTTTCGTTCAACGACAGTAATAACATTGTTAAAACAATTGAGGTCATATGGATACTACCATTGGAAAACTAATGTCTATTTACAGGATCTATGCTACTGGGTTAGCAAATTGGCCTGTTAAAAAGGTAACACTGGCTAATACATTTTACTATTATACAATGAGCATTATGGCAGAACTATGGTGGGGCCTGGTGATGCCATCTGCCTGGTTAGACCATCTGTCTGAAGGCAAATATTATTGAGCTTTACTCTGATGATGTCATGGTTGCAACCATGTGTCATCCTGTCAAAACCTGACACGGTGGCAGAAGACCGACCGTTCTTGCTAATGCAAAACTCATCCAAGTCTGATCCATCTTTTTAAATGGCAGATCAAACGGCAATCTGCTACGCACATTTTGTTTCCAAAGTGGCCGTGTACGATTAAAGTACATGAACAACCCACGCTGTGAATAATAGATGGACACCTCATCGCAAGCGCATGAAGTGTTTACAGGGGAAAACGCTCCACTAATACGCCTGGAAATATGTGACATCACTTCAAATGCTTCCAACACTAAGAGACGCTGCTTCAGATATTCAGCTTCAATTCCAGTCAACATTTCTGAGCTGCTGAATGCTGTCGAGGACTTTTTCACAATGTCAGCGGAGCGCACAGACACATTTTTGTGACTGTTCTGTATCGTTTACTTGTACGAAACATTTGTCATTTATCCACATGTGCTTGAAATGGCGAATGTTATTGTTTTGTTTGTTTTTGGTTTTTTTTTTGTTATATTGAGTGAAAGAGACTCGGAGGGCAGAAAACTTTTGGTATGTATCATATGATAGTTCTCTTTTTAGACTGCATGAACCTTGGGGAACAGGAGAGAGTTGGTGGTATTATCGAGGAAAGATGGCGTCACTCTAGGCCCTGTCCTTGCTAGAGCACAGTCTTCTCTAGGGACCAGCGTGGGTCTCATGAAGTGACATTGACTTACATCACAGGCATTTATCCACTTACTCTTGTCTGCAGCCAAAACAAACAAACAAAAAAAAAACCCTGGAAGCGTTCAATCGTCTGTAATTATCTTCCAGACCCCTGAGATATAATGTGGTTGATCCTTTCTCGTTGACTCCCCGGGGGTGGGGCAAAGTCCAGGCGGAGCATGGCGCTGACTTTGATTTGACCATGTTTGGTTCAGCCTATTATGGAGCAACCCGGGGAGGGGCTGTGCGTACAACCGCGGGCAGGCGCTAAGAAGAGAATCCGTTTTCAATAGCATCAGCAATTTGGGTCGACCTCTTCCCCAGACCCAAGTGAATGTTCCGAACGCAGCTGATATCGAGCTGCACTCTGCCTCTTCTGCGCTGTGGAGCAGGAGGTGCCCTTATGAAGCCCGGATACAGTCCAGCCGTCTGTGGCCACACGACCAGACCGCTCCTTAATAACACGCCGTTAAAGGTGCTCTTATGATATAGGCATGTTAAAGTTTATGTGGCGTTTGGCAGGGGAGCGGAGCTTAGACAAACTCCAGGGAGCGGCAGGGGTTGTTTAATTTACAGCCACCATGGTGAGGTGACTGCATGCGAGGCAGAGAGATGATTCACACAGTGGCAATAAACAAAGCTGGTCAAACCAGCCGAACAGGACGTGGGCACGCTTTAATCAAGCTAGTAGCGTCACTGATGGTCAGGTGAGGTCGTCCTGCACCCCCTCTGGGTGGCATCTCCTTCTGCATGCGGTGGAGCTTTGGTACACAGTGCTGCATTAAACATGGGTCACGAATGGTGCCCTTGTCAGCTCCTACGTTTGAACATGAGCACTCCATTGTACTGATGAAAGTGTGACACGTATTCTCAAGTTCACGACAGGGTGAATTAGGCAATGCGGAGGAGATCAAATCACGGACTTGGTTTACACCGTGGTTTGTTTTGCACCCAGGGATTTGGGCGTGAGGTAGCTGTAGATCTGCCCAGTACTGCACGGTTGAAGGAGAGGTGCAGACTGATTCAGTAAAGCCATGTGAAGACAGGCAGCTGAGGAACACTCACTCCTGCTCAGATGAAGGGATAATGAGGTGAAAGTTCACAGTGTAAACTGACAACATTGACACAGGCCTATTAGATTCATGCTAGTTACCCTCCTCATTTTGACTGACACATATTAATCATATCTACTTCTTCTAAACAGTATTCTCTTGCACCTTGACACACACACACACACACACACACACACACACACACACACACACATTCTCTCTGTGACCTGACATTTCCATTCATATTTTTCCATTTAAACTATAAGTGCAGTTAGTGTTGTGTGCCAACAGTTAGTGCTGCATGAGCACAGTTAAGAGTTGTGTGAGCACAGTTAGTGTTGTAAGAGCTCAGTTAATATTGCATAAGCACAGAGTTGTTTGAGCACAGTTAGTGTTGTAAGAGCTCAGTTAATATTACATAAGCACAGTTAAGAGTTGTGTGAGCACAGTTATTTGTACTGAATCAGATAAGGATCGTGTGTTGGTATCAACACTCCTATATATAACTATATATAATCTTTGGTTTATTTTTTACTTACTGTAGTACTTTTCTAGTATTTCTTATACTGTGTGTTCCCCACCTCCTGTATGTCTGGTGTAAAGAGATCATTCTTCACATTGATGTAGAGAGATTAAAAACTTAAAGCCAGGTTCTAATCTTTGATTTCAGTTACTGATATTCATACATGCTGTTATAGATTCCAATTTCAAATGTTTTAGTCCTGTAATGAAATCTGATCACAGCCCTTGCTAACACATCACACTTCTTTTTTCTCTCATCCAGCCCTAGATTAAAGGGGATAGAGAAGTAAACGGATAATAATAGCAGCTTTAATACAGTGGCAATTTCTACAGAGGATTCTGCACAGGTCTTGATGAACCTGCAGTGTTGCCATGGCAATACATACCCCCTGTGGTTAAACACACTTGCACACTTACGCATTCTCTCACACATTCAGAGAGAACGAGAAAAAGAGAGAGAATGTGAGAATGAGTGAGTGTATGTGTGTGTGTGAGAGAGATAGAGCAAGAAAGAAAGAGAGAGAGAGAGAGAGAGAGAGAGAGAGAGAGAGAAAGAGAGAGAATGCTGAAAGAGTGTGATATCAGAGAGTCAGAGAGAAAGCTGGAGGTTTTGGCCATCAGCAGGGGTAAGGGCTGCTTTCAGAGCCAGACAGAGAGTAAAAGAAGGTGAAAATTGCCTCTCTTATGCCTTGTTGAGCTTGAACTGGGTGTCCAGCTAAAAATGACCAGTGAGAGGAAACACACATCCATGTCACAGACCATAGACACATGCATGACCCGGTGTGGGATGAATGTCTGTATGTCTTTTTCTTAACATAGAGGTATTTTCTAACTCAAAACTTTCATTAAGATTTGGAAGTAAATAGACCGAGGACTTGGAAGCACGAGGAAGGTCTCCGGGGTCTCTGTGTGTTGTCCTTTAATTAGCTGCACAGCGTTTTTGTGGCTCACAGACGTGTTTATCCACAGGGGCCTGACCTGTTCGCAGAGCTGCGGGGAAGAGGACCTCCAGGCTGCACTGCTGTTAGCGTGACCCATCCCTCAGCCTGGTGTAACTACACGGTGCCGATCATAAATCATTAGGACTCATGTAGATGATCGGCCCGCGCTGGCCGAGCGAGCTGCTGTACGGTAACAAGAACAACAGTGATGGGCTGGAAGACTCTGAGATGCTTACAGTACATAAAACACAATGAATCGGTTTCTTTTCATATCTGGATTGTTTGCTGACTGCCGGAAAACCTGAGAGACAGAAAATCCTTTTAATGGCTACAGAAGAACACATTTATGCTCAAATCCTAAAGGTCAAAGTGGGTCCTGTAGGGCCTTTGTTTCAAAGCTGTGTAAAAATGAATGGATTTCATTTTAAAGGGCTTATGTTCCCTTGGTATTCAGAGAGTGACATGAGAAAGAGGTCACACAGAGGTCACTGATTCAGTATTCCTCTGCCAGAATTGTGGGGCACCCTCTCCATATGCCAGATCAGAGGTTCTCTCTCACTAGTACCCAAAGTCCTGCTGACATATGCTTACAGAGAGTTTGGTAGGAGCAGTTTACCAAACGCAGGGTCACCAGGAGCTGTCCAAGGTGCTGCTGTTTTTCATTGGTGAGAGGCCACTGAACAGAGGGTGTGCACGCTGAGCGCTGCAGTTTATTACATTTATAGGAGACCGAGCCCTTCTGGCTCCATCATGACTTTATCCATCTGCAGTCTGTCAACAGAACCACGCCGGAAAACCTTGGTGCACTATGAACAAGTACACTGGTGAATTCGCCGAAGTCAGTTTACTGGCGGCCAGCCATCAAAAAAATGACAAATCTCTTTCATGGCAGCTAAAAGGTGGAGGGGCCACTCCATCGCGCCCCGTATTAATTCGCCGTTGTTCCTCGGACGTAGAGGGGGGAGGCCCATGGGAGCTGAAGAGGGGAGGTGGGCGAAAAGGCCAGGCAGCAACGACTCTAATATTGACATGTGAAGCAAATGTTCCTTAAGTCCAAGTCCCTCGACCGTGGAACGCTCCCCTGGAATGGGCCCCGTGGCAAAAGTGCCTCCCTCAGCACATCCGTCCTCGCCGCCACTCTGATGTGCCATTAAACATTTAGATGCTCGGCCCCTGCCGGAGGCCGTTAGGCATGCAGGTGGAGGGCCACTGAGGGCAGGCCGACCGTGGGGAGCGGCCGCCCCGGGCTTGGCAGGCCAAGCTGAGCTGGAGGTGATGTGTGCGCTTGTGTGTACATTGTGCTGTGCTCGGTCTAATGAGTCTTGGCCTTTGCTCTGCTGTTGTTTTCAGATATTCACATAAGATAAAAATAAGATAAGAAAAAAATTCAAGCATGTTGAGAAAAAAAAATTCTGAGCTGCTGAAAAGCTAAACCCTGATTTTAAATCAGGGTTTAGCTTTTTAGTGCTCAGCTGACATAATGCATTTTCTTAGAGTGATACTAATGCACATGCAAAGAGTATTAGTACTAATACCACTAATGTACATGCCCAGAGTAACACCTCTAATGTTTATTCTCAGAGTAACACCACTAGTGTACATGCCCAGAGTAACACCACTAATGTTTATTCTCAGAGTAACACCACTAATGTACATGCCCAGAGTAACACCACTAATGTTTATTCTCAGAGTAACACCACTAATGTTCATGCCCAGAGTAACACCACTAATGTTTATTCTCAGAGTAACACCACTAATGTTCATGCTCAGAGTAACACCACTAATGTTCACGCACAGCGTAACACCACTGTCACACATAATTAGAGTAACACCACTAAGTGCCACAGCACAGCTTGCTGGACGTCTTTGAGCAAAGAAAGACGTGGCTTCATGTTCTGATGCTTTAACTGGTAACTACTGTATCTTTTATTTGCCTTCCACTGACTGAGCACTCTGGATTTGGACTTTATCTCACTTTCTCTCTCTATCTCCCTCTATCTCACTTTCTATCTCTCTTTTTCTCATAATTTCTCCGCAGCACCCACTCCTCCCTCTCTCTCTCTTTCTCTCTCTCTCTCTCTCTCTCTCTCTCTCTCTCTCTCTCTCTCTCTCTCTCTCTCTCTCTCTCTCTCTCTCTCCCTGCCTCTCATCTTCCCAGCAGATGCTGGCTGGTCTTTTAACAGGCCAGAAAGTCTGTTGTTTTTTTTGTTCTGTGTGTTTACGTCAGCACCTTTCCCCGTGTCAAGCCAATTATCCTCCTCTGGGTCTGCGTTTGCTCATCAGAAAGTAGCAGAGGATTTGCAGTGTAAACTTCACACGGCCTCTCTGAGGGAGCGTTTACCGGAGAGACAGACACACACGTGCACCTGCTTTCTTTTCTCACTCTCCTCCTCCTCCCACTGGTACTGCTGCCCAGTTTAAGACAGGAAATGAATGCAGCTCTCGTTTTAGGAAGAATGTCCATGCAAAGACAAGTTTTCACCATCAATCGTAAAGCAAATTAGTAAAAATAACTCTCAGCTGACCTCACCTCAGATTAACTGGTTTTCTTCACTGTGTGTAGTGAAAGGGTTCCCTTCAGGGCATTAGGTGAGATTCACTGGCAGTCCAAGCGCACTCAAAATTGGGCATAAAATGTAGAGGTGTCCTGCCGGGACATTTTCTTTTTAGCGAAGTTAGCAAAGTGATCAGAGGCTGTAAAAACATCAATTCCACTCTTCATGCTGCCAGACGAGTGATGTGTCCTTTCACAGGGCCACGGGGAATTAATAGCCCTCCTGTGCCTTGAGAATTGATCGACCATGCAGCCTTCAGCAGAATGAAAAAAAGAGAGAGGGAAAGGGGAAAGTTAAAAGTGAAAGAGTGAGGGTGTGAAGACGAAAATGGGGGTATTTACAAAGAGAGTAGGTGCTGACTCATGACTTCTGAATCCCACAAAAACGAGCCGATTTCGTTGTGACACCTCGCTGGATACTAAGAGACGCTGAGCGTTTGGTGAATTCTCCGTGAATGTGTGGTGTATTTAACCTTCAAGGATCATCTGCTCATCTTCAGGGGTTTATTGCATTTTGCACACATTTAGAAAAGGAGATTTTTATTCAGCGAGCCTGGGATCCACTCCCAGGACAATGGGACCCAAATGGCCTTTCTGTTCTTGAGGAGACTGCTTGGATGGCTCAGCTTGGGTTGCATGAGGGATCAGAATAAGACTCCATTGTGTGACATTGGCAGATATCATGACGTAGAGGGATATAGCCGTGCCGCTGAGGGTTTCTCTGAAGGGCCATTCTAAGCCTCTTGTTCTAGCCAGCTTTATGCTTTTGACTTTGAATGATCAACTGTGTTTGGAAAACCATTCATTTAGATTACCTTTGAGCTGTTTTTGCAATAATAATCCCCAGCACATGGCTTTTATTCCATTAGGTGAGTGTAAGGTGCACTGAACAATATTTGCAGGTTTTTTTATTGATGTTTTCAGCTGGTTCACTGCTTCTTGCTTGTTTGGTCATAAGACTTGTGACTTCAAAAAAGCAAGTGAGCTCCACGTTTGACTTAAACCACAGCAAAGGCAATTCTGCCCTGCGCTTTTGATTTTGGCCAAACTTTACATATTTAATTTTCCACATATTTAATATATGGATTTTAAGGTGGCCAGTTATTTTGTTGATCTGAAGTTTTATTTGCTAAGTTCAAATGTGTGATTTTGTTCAACTAAACTATAAGATATATTTGAACAGTATTGATTACAATTATGTCCTGTAGATGGAGCTGTAGCTTTGAGACAACGAGTCTAAACGTGTTCTTCAAAAGTCCTAATCAGGAGACAATAGATCATTCTTTGTATCCATAAGCAGATAATGGTGATAATTTATACACACAGTAGTGTGCTGAATTTTGTGGAGACATGCCTTTCTTTTTAGGACAGTCAAAAGGTATCTAAGCACATCTCCAATAGGCTGTGACAGCTGGTGTCTGTAAACCATTTGGGTAAATTCAACAGCTGGCCTTGAAAATTTGTTTTGCATACATTATGATTTATTTCTTGTTTTTCTTTAACTGGAATATTAAACCCTAATTATTATTTATTTACAATAACATAAAAATGTTAGTTTTTTTATTGCTGGTCAAATATTATAAGTAATGTAATACAAGTAATGAGCATTTATCGTTTCTTTATAGATCATGTCTGTAGCAGTCTGGAAAAGCCAAAACAGCACATGAGCAAGAAACCCAGCCCTACATCTTCAGTTACATATTTACTTAGCACACACACCATGGGTCCGGGTCATGTATGCGTCCCACCATGACTATCATGGTGTGTGGGCTTGCATTTCCAGAGCCGAGAGACCATTTTGAAACACCATGTGATTATGTCAAGATTTCTGCTACACGTACATCTCCATGGGTGGACTGCTCCTGTACAAACCACTTGCGGATTATTTTCCTTGAGCGGTGAAAGCAGCGGCAAGAGACAGTACCGCAGGAACGTGCAGGTGAGAGAAGCCCGTGGAGGCAGTGGATGACAGCTTTTAAAGGTTCCCTAATGGCTGAGGTTCAGTGGGGTCTTTTTTTTCTTCTCTCTTTACCAGCACTGCATATCCTCATGGTTCCTTAATGAGCAGCCCAAGATCTTATGGAAATACTGAGCTTATTCAGAGATCAAGATAAGTGCAAATCATGCAGAAAACAGACCCCCAGGCACTGTGAAACTCATCACCCAGTGGTGTGTGGTCATGCCTTGGAATACGGACTCTCCCTGAGAAGTGTTTGGGATTCATCATGGAGGCTTCAAACTTTTCAGATGTGTTGCCCAGGGTGGTGGTGTACTGGAACAAAAAAGTACCAGATACTTTGTAGCACCACCACACCTCCATACAGATTCTGACAGAGTGGTGGTTACTGTGTGTGGTGACCAAAGTCTCCTTCAGGGCTGAAAGGCCCACCAGAGGACATTAGTGAACAGAACATCGGACACACGTGCACATCGCATATGTCCTTCAGAAAGGATGCAAACCGCTCATCTCATTTCCATCTTGTCTTTCAAGAAGGCAAATCTGAGAAATTGTTGATGCATAATGCTGAGCAAGGGCTTTTTAAAGTAGAAAGTGCTAATTAGTCCAAAGAGCAGTCGTTTCCCCAAAGGCGAAAGCTTAGGGCTCCTTACTGATGGAAACTGATGGAAATGCACCAGGTCATTTCATGTAATGTCATGTAATTTCCACAGATGTGAAACTGAACATTAAAACACAAGCTGTGTTTTTAGCAAATAAAGATGCATCTGTGCAAAATTATTTTATGTGCGACAGCCAGACCGGCAGAGCCGTGTAGGTCCACTAAAGGAAGGTGGAACAGGAAACACTGGCCAGAGGACAAAGGACAGAGGGACACAAGGCAAAGCCATTTCCCCCTTTGCTGTTCCACTACTCTCAGGTAGACAGAAGCAGAGGCCTGTAACGGATGTGGTCCCATGTCCTCGGGACAGAAAGGCTTATTTGGAGGACAATATGGTGGACAGAATGGCATTTATGCCACAGATAAGGTGGCAGAGGGGCAGCCATGGTTGTGAAATTGGATGGAGCTTGACTCTGATGAACCGGGGCGTTAAACCGAGTGTAACATCCACAGTAGATGTTCAGAAAATGAACAGTTAGCAGCCATGTATGTGGGTGCTTTTTAGAACCCCACGTTTGGACTCCCAGGTTTGTCTTCACCTGGCACACAAGCCTATTCAAAAATATCTTGTGACTCTGTTTAAATGTAAATATCTTTAGCACTTTAAAGCAATAATTGTAATGAAGGATTAGTATAACACATAGCACTTTTAACAGATCCTAGGGCTAGGGTTAGGGTTAGGGTTAACGTAATGTGGATCTGCACGCATATGTCTAGAGGAATCTTTGTCATTTGGAGGATGACAGTGCTGGACAAGCTTAGGCACTCTATGTTTCATTTGCTTGGCAGGTCACTTTGGCACTTGGAAACAAGGCTGGCTCATTAAATATGGAACATGGCCTGCCTTTCCATAAATGGGCCACGTTATCGCCCATGCGCTTCCTCCAGGCATCGTCCTGGAGTCCAAACATAGGGATAGAATCATTGCTTTCATTATGGATACTACAGGTTTGTTTTGGAGTGTTTCCTTTATATGGGAGAAATGTGGATCTTTGAGCAGGATCACGTGACCAAAGCAGCATGAAGCTGTAAAGCTCCCAGCCTTCTGACTACTGCAGTATGTCTCACATACACACAGGTTTTGAAACATTTTACATTCACTTACATCTCAGGTAGTCAAGATGCTTTTGATGAATTTGCACTAATAAGTATTTGGAGAATTTTTTTATATGTATCCTTCAGTCAAGTAAAATGAAAAGAAAAGAAAAGAACTTTGCACGTAGTCTAAAATGTTTCGCAAAGCAGAACTCCTAAATAAACACAAGTGCAATGGGAGATCCTAAGTCTACCAGCCAGTGAAAACATCTGCTCCTCACTTTTTCCTGGTGTGTCTATGCCAGTGAGTGGTCATTTATCCATCTGAGAGCCCTGCCTGGACACTGACTTTCTCCCCATTAAACACTTCACTCGATCCGTCTCACACCATATTAGCCTCTTTCATTTCCTCCTCTTGTTCATCTTTGAGTTGTTTTTGCACGGCAACCAATCATTGCTTATTCATCTCGTAAAGATAACCGTGTCTGTGTCCAGAATCCATGAACTGCTCTGGAGCATTTAGCTTGGCCTGGAAACACAGCCACGACGATGGAGCTGGTGGCAGGAGAGTGATTCAATGGGGGTTCACTTCTTCATAATTATCTTTGATGTCGCTGATGTCAAGTGAATATAAAGCTTAACTGGAACGCTGATACAACACTTTGATATGTTTGTATGTTTTATGACCCTTATGAGACGATGTCTGATGGGGTAATTTCAGGTTAGTCATTTTTCAAGGCGAGCTGAAGAGCTGCTCACAGCCATAAAATGGACAGTGTTGTAAGGAAATAGGCAGCACATGCTTTGAGAGTTTGATTCAGTCTTCAGGATTTAAATGAACAGGGCAAACAATACTGATACTTAAATACTGATCCCAAAGTTTTTGTGTCTAAGAACAAAAACATACTACCTGCATAGACAATGGCAAACTTCCAGTATTGAACAGTCTCTTTGTGAGCGTTTTCTGAACTGAATGGTTGCAAGGTTAATTCATAAGTCCTTTCAATCACTTTTTCATTGCTGGCCTTGTTACATTGCTGAAGTGCGTTGCGCTCTGTGGGGAAATGCCATCCCAGCATGCCTTCTCACAGATGGCAGAGGGGCTTCCTAGTGGCACACACTCTTAGTCACTGTGACATCTGTGTTCATTGTTCTGGAGGGGAGAACAGCCAGCGTGAGGCTGCGAAAACTGTACTGGGAGGGGGGGTAAGATATTCTTGGAGGCTTGTAAAGCCCTGCTAAATTTATGTAGCACAGAAATTATGAATGAAAAAAAAAATGATTGAATGATGTGGGAGAGAAGGAGGAAAGAAAAAGAGAGAAATATGGAGATAAAGAGGAGGTGCTTAAAGTCCTTCTCCTCTACATGTGGAGTTTAGAATTCAGTCGCAAGTTTAGGTGAAATGGTGTCAGATTTGCAACAATCTTGTACCAGAAATGGACCCTCAGAGCAGCCACAGCCAGATCAAGTCCAGCAGGCAGACAACCATATTTCAGTGTTAATCATTGTTTGGAATTATCGTGGTAATGTGTTTAGTTTGTTAATAACTTATTTTAGCCTAATTTACAGTCAGTTTTGCACACAAATTCCATGTCAGCATTAATAAGCCATTTAGTGCTGAATCAACATATTTCAAATTGCATTTTGCCTAAAGGGAGTGTTCACTGAGTGGATACATCTACTGGCAATTTACATCTTTCTAACAATATGCCTGTTACTTTGATATAAAGCACTTTATGCTTCTAATATAGGCCTTTGAACATGCATGATTAAAGATCTGATTTAAACCACCATGTGGTGATTGCTAATTATGTGTCAGTCCAGTTTTAACATTGTGTTATTAATCCTCAGGACCAGGGATAATGGCAATTCAAGGGCTATTTAAAACTATTGGATGTGTATTTCAGGCATTTCACTTTATCTGTACCACTGTAAGACATTAATATGTTTACAGAATAAAGGGACAGGGGCGACATGCATGTGCTTCTGTGAGATAGAGCCCATGGCGATCAGCGGTAGGTAAACGAAAAGTGGGAGCTCAGATAAGGAGTGAGGATCATGCTCAGGATGGGAGTATTCTGCTCCTCAGCCATCAGACTTATCTTTGCCTACAGGAAGAGGAAAAGGAATTTTAATAAATTTTTTAAAAAGTTATTTTCTACTACAGAGTTGGGTTTGGGGGACAACGAAGGTTGATGGGGTGCTTCTCTGAGTGATTACATAAAAAATAACTTTTTGAGCAGTAGAGTGTTGTGGCCTAAAACATCTCCTGGGTTAAAACATGCCCAAGGTTACTTGTAAAATGTCACTAAATTTCTTTTCGACACATTCTTTAGATACTAGAAACATTTGCTGAAACATCTCATGAATGTATTCCTGTAAAATGATTAGGAAGAAAAAAAAGATCTTGAGAAAAAAACGTGCTTTTCACTGATGAATCTGTATCATCTACTCAAAAGCCATTTTTAACAGTGAAACACTTAGCACACTTTTGGGGAAATATACCTTTATATAAAATATACCTTTATATGGCGTTTTTAAGAGTGAACTGTACCTTTATATGGCATTTTGCCCCACAGAGGGCAGCATTTTGTGCAATTAACCTTCTTATTCTGTAAGCTCTCCAAAGAACATAAATTACTTATAAACTGGGTAAATTGCTTATAATGTAAAATTTAGTAGAGGACGAAAAAACGTCTATAAAACCCATATTGTAATCTGGTCACAAATAAACCCATTTAGACAAATATGCCATTCCTGTGCATACCATGAAGGTCACCTAACCAACAAATGCCCTTCTTTTATTTTACTGTATTTTTTTATTTAATGATTTATATTTACGTTTTATTGGGGCGGGGCAGGCTGAGGGCAGCTTTGCATAATTCATCAAGACGATGGAAGTCAGAGACTGTATAAAGAGGGCTGCAGTAGGTTCACCACCATAATTAAATTCACTCGCATGCTGTAATTATATTCATTAGCGCATAAAATGCAAATCATGCATTTAATACACTATATATGATTAATGATTTCCATGAATTAATTCTAATTAATGAATTCTGACACATCTGAAGTAAACTTTTTTCGTTTATTGAAAATATACTATTTGCTGCAACATACAGTTATTAAAATGGAACACCTCAGGTGTGAACAACTTGTACTTTATGTTGCTTTAGACACAGGCTGTTCATTGGTCTCAAAATGCTCTAAAATGAGGAATCAGATACAATGAATATGTTGCCAGCAAGCGACTAGTAATTTCAGGAAATGTAGACCGCAGCTGAAAGAACAGTGACGAAAAATATACCCCAATAAAGTGCCAATAAAGGAAAAGGGGAGCGCGAGGATGGAGACGCTCAAGCTATCCGCTCAGCACTTCTGTTTTACATATTGCGTCCACTTTATAATCTATGAATTAATATAATAATTAGCATTTATATATTTTTAGAGTACGTCATAATATCACATTTCACACACTGTAGTTCATTCACATAATGTATAATCATCCAGAATCTTGGACCCGCTTGTGCGGATAATTACAGACGTCTGCTATTGGTTAGCAGTGCTCATCCGTCAAGCCGCGTAGGCGGGACTTTGCTTGCTCTGGCTCCCACGAGAACGATAGACGCGAGCGCTGTACTTTTCTATAGTGCTGCGAGAGCATCGCACTTCGGTGGAAGAGCATACTTTCAGCTACCTCGCCTGATCGAGTGGACCCAGGAAAACGCGGCAGGACTTCAGCCGAGGACAAGTTATCTAAGGAGACTGTATCAATTGCGAGCTACACCTGGATAAGGCACGTCAGCATACGGAGCATCGAAAGGAAGAAAGTGTGTTGTTTGGAACGCAGCTGTTTGAAGGAAGGCAATATGTTTGTGAAGCAGCATACACTCTTTGCCCTGTACAGCATCTGCGGAATCCTTCTAAAAGGTACGCGTGCATGAAACTTTACTAACGCTCTGGTTGTTTAGAATCGAATGAGCGTGAGCGCTTTGCAAATTGCGGACGTTAACCGGGCACGCCACAAGAAGATGCATGCACCACGTCACAAAGCCACAACTGTACTGAAATGAGGATTTTTGTATTTACATAATTCTGGAACAAGCCCCCCAGCGGCTGCAGGGTTTATCTGTTGACGTTGTGGAATAAGAGTGATAAAACTGCTGGGCGCGCACGCCATACATTCTACATTCGTCATACACTAAGCCACTGGTGTGTAAGCCACATAGTCTCATCGCTCGCGCTCACTGAACTAGATCACGGTTTTTTTTTTTTTTTTGTATTTCAAGCCAAAGCATTAAATAAATGCAAGAAAATCTGATATAACTCAAGAAACTTTGCGCATTTAACTACGGAATTGTGGAAGCGCTCGTATGGCTTTGCAGAATGAATGAATTGTATTTGTCTTACATGTATCCTGTTTGCACTTGCCTGCGCGCGCATACGTGTTAACTGGCACATAGTAAAATCTATCTTCGGGTTAATTTGTCTACCTGACCTGCTCATCATTGTTATCATTCTATGTTGTTCTATTTTTAATGACTTACAACTTGATTTTTTTATAATTAAAAAAAGTAATTTGATGTACATTTCAGGTAAACTACAAGATTTAAGTACTAATTAAAAAAAAAACATCCCTTCTGACTGGTACGTTTGGGATTTTCAGCGTAGTTGCACTGACGAACGGGATAGTGTGTTTTCGTTGTGGCTCGGTGTCTGTGGAAGGCTGTGGTATTTGCAGTAGTCCGCATCTTGGGGTCGTACTAGCATCAGCATTTCATTTTTTTCGCCTGAGAAAACACCCATAGCAAGAGAGCTACACCTGTCCGTTTTCCGCGAACCTAGAGTACATATTTGTTGTAATTGGATACTCGAACGTAAGAAAGCAGATAAAGAACAATAAAGGTTAAGTGGAATGACCAGAAAGACTAAATGGATTCCATTTAGAAAGTTGTTGCCAGACGCAAGTTAATTATTCGGTTTATTTTCCCGTATTTTTTTTTTCGCAAGCAAAATTATTTGTTTTCGGTCAGCGTTCCGCGTGCACCTTACTCGTCGAGATCCGTGCTGAATAGTAAACAGGGATAGCGGGGCAAGGTCGCGGTGTCAAATCCGTGCGACCGAGTGTGTGACATGAATACATCAGGGCGTCATGGTGCTGTGAATAACACTTTGCGCTTAGTAGTGGTATATTCTATTCTTTTTCCTCGCGGACGTAGGCTTCAGAGTTTGCTTTTATAAGGATAGCAGCTCTAGTAGCAGTGTGGCTATTTACAGTATGCTGGACTTCCACGTGGACTATGCTATGCTTTTTGGTGTATAATATTGGTCAAGTCAAAGCCGCCGCCCGGCTTCCAACCCCAGGCGATCCTGATAAATGAACACGTTTAAAGCTTACGAGAATCGTTTTGACGCGAAAGCCAAGTGCCTGGCTTCAGATATGAGGTCCAGTATCTCAGAGATTAGAATTTATTCGATATGATTTGCCAATGTACTTGACATACCCAACGACACTCTTATCTGTCATTTCCTTCAAATCGGTGTAAACATGACCCTCCCCAAGCAAACTGTTTACATATCAAACAGCTTCGCTTACAGATCTGTCAGCATCTGTGTGCTCAGGACACACACAGCCGTGCGCAAAGAATGTCCTGTGTTTGCTGATGTGTGTGTGTATGTGTGTGTGTGTGTGTGTGAGAGTGACAGAGAGAGACAGAGAGAGTGAGAGAGGGGGGGAGGGAGAAGGAAACTGAAAGAGCGATTTTATGCACACATAAATGGGCACGTTTGTGTACAGAAGTGTGTGTGTGTGTGTGTGTGTGTGTGTGTGAGAGAGAGAGAGAGAGAGAGAGAGAGAGAGAGAGAGAGAGAGAGAGAGAGAGAGAGACTGGCGAGCTCTCTGGGCATAATACCTGGCACTCTGTGTTGGTGCACTGTCTGAGAAGTGGTCCATTAATAATCAGAGATAATTAAGCACATTCCTCAAGGCAGCATTTCTTAATGAGATGCCAGGATGACTGGAGCTGAAGCTCGGTATCGATCCGCCGGAGCTCCTGCTGCCCGTAAATCTGCCAGCCGCCGTCTCCCAGCCCCCGGCGTGTAGCCGCGTCCCAAGGGACGGCTGGGCCGGGTCTCTGTGGCAAGCGCCGGCCGTGGGGGTGGAGCTGAGCAGCGCGGCCAGACGGGTCTCCACGCTTCACACATCCGGTTCGGGTTCCGCAGGGCCGCCTCCCACGCTTTTGCTGCTCTGACAGCAGAGCGGGCTTGGAAAGGGGCCGCTAGAGAGGGCCCACGTGTAAAAGTGAAGGAGTGTTGCGTGATCCAGTACAGAAGAAAAGCCAGCAAAGCTTTTTAGCCGCACCCTGTACACACACACCCTGCCGCACCCTGTACACACACACCCTGCCGCACCCTGTACACACACACCCTGCCGCACCCTGTACACACACACCCTGTACACACACACCCTGTACACACACACCCTGTACACACACACCCTGTACACAGCACAAACAAGCTGCTCGCGAAACGTCCAGATTGGCGGTCATTTAATTCCCTTCCCTGGTCAAACACGGCTAACGAAACGCAGGCTGTCCGGCGTGATTCCGCGCCTGCCGTCCAAACCATGACCGAGCGTTTGTGGATCGGATCTCGACGGCGCACCTGGGTCTCGCCGGTCGTAAAATGCCAGCTGCCTTCCTTGCATCCATCATTGACGGTGCCCACGGGGACGGGCCCCCTCCTCGGGACAATCTGAAACCCAGGAGCTGGAGGCGCCGTTCCACCCGGCGCTCCGCGCGTGAAGACCATGCGGCGGGCATGTGCGGTGCTCCCACACACCAGCCACACACCCCAAACCGCACACCAATCAGAGCTGTGCTAAAGTGGGAGGCGAGATCCATGATGCATTGCTCCAGGCCTCCGTAACCAGGGCTTTAAGTAGGCCGATGCCTTTTAAGGAAGAAAGGCGTGTTTATGTGCATATTGTATGTATAAGCATTTATGTGTTTTATGTATGTGTCAGTGCTGTGTTCGATTTAAGCTGTCAGTATTTGCATAGCCTTATGCCTTTGAATTGTATTATGGAAATGGTTAACCAATTTCAGCCTGCCTGCCAGCCTGCCAGCCTGCCAGCATGCCTCCATTACATCACACTTTATTCTCAGAAAGTGGACTGAAGACAAATGTAAAGGCTGATGCAAAATGGGCCAAAGAGCCTAAGGGGCTTTTGAGCTGTGTATGTGAACGCATGCATGTATGTGGGTCTGTGTGCATGTGTGCGTGTGTGGGTCTGTGTGCTTGTGTGTGTGCATGTGTGTGTGTGTGTGGGTCTGTGTGCATGTGTGTGTGAGTGTGTATGTATATGCATGTGTGTGTGAGTGTGTATGCATGTAGGGGGGGTGTTGTGGCATGGGATATAATATCTCTTTCCTCATTGGTGGTCCTCTGTCTTCATCACTCTCTGAATGGGGTGTGTGAGCGTGAGCGTGAGCTCAAGCGTCGGCACAAGCGAATGCGATCAGACAGGTGAGAACTGTAGAAGCGCAGATCCCTGGCGCAGCGGAGGACTGGAGCAAGGCTTCCGCTCGGTGTTTACTTCACAGGCAGGCGGCGAGAGGGACGGCAGCGACAGCCTCCTTCCTCCGGGCTGGAGCTCCGCGTGGTGCCAGAATAGTGCTCTCTACTCTGATAAATGGCCTTATTCCAGCCCAAGCCTCTGTCTAGCGTTGAAAGCATGGGAATTCAGGGATGGAGTGCATGTGGCTTCTCGTTGTGTGTGTGTATGTGTGTGTGTTTGGTTGATTGAGCTGGCTGAACAGGATTACAGGTGAATGTCCTCTCACTCTTTGCCTCTGTGTGTTTTCACTGTCTCAGAGAGCACAGCATTCTCTCAGTCCCTCTGTTACTCTCTCTCCTAAAGCTCTGCGTTTTATCTTTCCCCTGCTCTCATCTTTTCTTTCAGCCTCTCTCTCCCTCTCTCTCTCTCTCTCTCTCTCTCTCTCTTTGTCTTCCCATCTGGAATTGCACCCACCACCTCCTCCACCACCACCACCCTCGGGTGGTGCGATATCTGTGGAAGCGTCGCTGTGATCGGGGAGGATTTCCCATGATCAAAGGCCCTCTTTTGTTCTTCCAGGTGTTAGTGAAAGTTACAGCAGAAGGTAGGTGGTGGTATCAGCTGCTGAGACCTCTTCAAGGGAAGGGGGGCGGGGCCATATTATTCAACATCATGGCTCGCTGTCATCGGGACGCTGTCCATCCTCCCGTCTCCTCCGGGTTACATGCTGGGCAGAAATTGGCCTTTCAATCTGATATGGGACCAATTTCACTACGGTCACAAATCTGTAGTCCGTTTTGTAATATTGACTTTGACAAGCATGGTTTCTGGGCACACAGCGACCAGGTTCATTCATAAATCGGTAACTCGTATTTTGGGAGTGTTGTCGTGGTTACATTAGACCTAACCTCTGTGTTAATGAATAAATGAATGGTAAACCTTACAGGAACCTTTTTTGTTGTTGTTGCTTGGATCCTTCTGTCCTTTTAAGTTTCTTGTCTTGGATAAGTTTAATAATTTAGTCTACAGTCTGCCTGACTGCTAATCTCATGAAGCTCCTGGAAAAAAAGACATTGGAGCAGAGTCTCTGCAGGTTTAGCAAGACATCAAAAGATTAGTTCAGGTATGAAAGGGAGATCTATACAACTCTTACAAACATGCCTGGGTTTTCATGTCTGCTTTTGAAGGATAAGGCCTTTTCGTCTAGATCTCAGAGTCAAGTCTGTTCTTTTTTTCATGCCCTGTAGACCTTCTCTGGGCGGCGAGGCCTTGGGGCTCTTTGTGAGCCATGGCTGTGTAAAGACACACAAAACAATAGTACGAATGCGCGCCTAGATATCAGCTTCCATCGAACGGCCACCGAAAGACAGGCTGGAGAAACACAGAGTCTGAAAGGCAGCTTATCACCACCACCGTCATCATTCCGCCGCCTTCATTCGAACTTCGTGGGAAATTAGTCATCTCCTCTTACAAGTAATCTCCTCCTTCTTTTTTAATTTCCCAAAATGTAATGTGATGTTTTCAAAAAAAGGCGATACCTGCTGCAGGGGCTTGCAGGAGCGATCAATCACATTTATTGACGAAGCCGGATGAAAGCAGGGAGGGTGATGGAAACGAACGCGTGTGGTGTGTCTGCACTGGAGGCAGATGGCAGGCAGGGTCAGTAAATCAAACGGCCTGAAATAACAGCCCGGGGCTCCTATCGTGTCTCGCGTTACGTATAGAAATCTGTTAGGCTGCACAATTACCCCCGTGCGCCCCTGTAACATCCAGCCTTTCTTCTAGTGATAAACGCTGAGGTCGGCTCTGTAAAGCACGTGCAGATGAACTTCCGGCCGCGGAGGATCCGCTTCCAACATCGACTGATGTGGGCGGCAGGAAGCGCGTTGTGGCCAGCAGGAAGCGCGTTGTGGCCAGCAGGAAGCATGATGCCTTCTCCATCTTGCGGAGATCATTAAATGACAGTGTGACAAACATGTCGAAATCCTTCCTCACACTGTTGGATGGGCGAATAAAGGAAGGAAAGCCCAGTGTAAACAAGGATGGGGGCTTTTCAGGAGAGCCCAGAGTTTTCACTTCAGCACGCTTTCAACAGCCAAAGAAACTGCCTCGTTTGAATGCTTCAGAACAACGCAAATCTTTCTCTCATCTCTGTTTTAAAGGACTGTATTTTGATCTAGGTTATTAAACTTACCACCCTGTAACAGTATAACACTGTATCACCTGGAGCTGGTGTCATCAGTGCAGGCACCAGCATGTGAGGTGTAGCTCCAACTCTGCTTCCTCTCTCCCCTCTGAAAGCCTCTCTACACGTACCACGTGCAGTTAGAGTTTCAGAAGGCCATCTGCTACTGCTGGATAGAATTTAACACCTGCAAATACAGTAAACAATCAATTAATCAGAAGCTTTGGACTCTGTGCACCTGCCAAAATGAACACTAACACACACACACACACACACACACACATTTCCATATTGTGCTTATGAAATATTATGCTTATCATACACACACACACTGCCCTAAAATGCTGTACTTCTTGCACAACACTTTTCTACTTGTTGCACTGTTACATCTCCTGCTGTTACTGTGTTTTGGTGCAGTTTTAATACCTATACATGTTCTTATTTTGTGTTATGGCTTCATGATGTGTATTGTTATGGTTCAGCTTCTCTGCTTAATTAATGTTTAATTGACAAAAGGATATAATCATTTTTTTGCATGAGCACATTCATAAGAACAACAGCAAAACATGTAAAGGAGAGACATGCAGTCGGTACTGAATTTGCTTGTTAATTAGAAAACGGCTTAATTTGTTTATTTGCTTCTACTTTACACATTTCTGCAATGCCAGAGAAGTTTACCTGATATGTATAAATTAAGAATGTGTGAGTTCCGCTGTCTGAGTACAGGGAGGAATAGAGATTCGAGCAGGAGAGTATTAATAGACCTTCTCTAGCAATCCAGATACTCATAATGAAATGGGTTTGATATAAAATGACATCCAGTAACAAAACCAAGGGTTTAGTCCAAGGCTTGGAGGATCCTGATCGTCACTGTAGTGAATGAACTTGAGAAATGTGGAAAAAAGACAAGGGTGACTCTCAACAGCTTTTATCAAGTGCAGTGATGCACGAGATTAGCGGTACTGAGCTGGTTATTTCCCAGAAATCCCTCAGTGCCTCCAAGGGGAGGTCAGCAGAGCTCCTACAGTGTGTTCCCAGCCTGGGTCCATTGCTCACACCTCCACCCTTGCCGTGGGAGTGGGTCTGCTGCTCCTGCCTCTGCTCACACGCAGATCTGGGCAGGTCAGTATCTATATCTCAGTCCCTAGTAGATCAGAAGTGGAAACTAGCGAGATGACATGGTAGCAGTCTGAGAACTGACTCTAAGAAGATTCATCCAAAACTCAGTGGGGCTGTGAAAGACAAATCAGGAAGTCGGCTTCAGACCAGTAACACGGGTCACCATCAAACGTGGGATTGTCCATGGAGATGCCCCGTTCCTGCTGCTGTTCTGCCTAGACATTTAAACTATCTTTACTGGCTACAGAATGGAGCATCCATCAGCCACCTCCTCTACATGGATGAGATCAAACTGTATGCCAGGAGTGAATGAAACATTGACTCACTGATCCATCTCATCAGGATATACAGCAGTGACATCAGAACGTAATTCCAACTGGATAAGTGTAGGTGGATGGTTTCAGAGAGAGGGAAAGGTAGCTAGAACTGAGAGGATCGTATTACCAGGACGAAGCTGTGGGCAACCAAATGTACCTTGGAGTCCCAAAGGCAAATGGGACTCACAAAGAGGCCACAAGGAAAGCAGCCGCAGCCAAATACCTACAATGAGTGAGGCAAGTTCTGATAAGTCAGCTGAATGGCAAAAACAAGATCCAGGCTGTCAACACTGACACACTGCCAGTCGTCAGATATCAACACTGACACACTACCAGTCATCAGACACCCTGCTGGCATAACAAACTGGCATAAGGAGCAGATTGAAACCACTGACATCAAGAGTAGGAAACCACAGACATCAAGACAATTTCATATATCAGCTCTCTGAGACTCTGTACTAAGCGAAAGTAGAGGACCTGAGAACTAGTGAGCATCACAGCCAGTATCCAAGATGAAACAATAAAGACCCAGGAATACAAACAAAGATGGCTCCAAATGTTTAGTGACTACCTGATACATCAGAAAGCCCAGAAGGATGGGAATGTGGAGGAGTAGGAACCATTATGGAAGGATAAACTCCTTCACAGTATGTATCACTGGCAAATAGTGGGAATGGCTGATATGGAAAAAACCCTGCCAATGTCTTGAAAAAGCTGGGATCTACCACACCAGGCAAGACCCCAGATGCAGGCTGTGTAAACAAAGATGCCCCTGAAACTATCCAGCACAATAACAGCAGGATATAGGAGTGTACATAGAAATGCTATAACCAAGTGGTCTGGCATAGTATACAGAAACATCTGGGCCAAGTACAGACTGTAAGTTCCAAGGTCCATATATGAAGGTACAACATGTTTTATATCCCATTTTCTGTTGGTCACTCAAACATTTCAGTGGTATGTCATTATTTTATTTCCTCCATCTCTAAGGAGGACATTTTTCACTGCGTTCACATTTGTAGATCTAATGATATTCCCAACATTGTTATTTTTCTTCACACTGACGAGACACGTTAGTGTTATTTTTTTTTTTGGTATTTCTTTAAAAGCTCTCCAATTACTGCCTCTAGCACTTGATTCATGTTTATTACCTACACCGTGTCCGACTGAAGGCGAGGCAGTGCTGGGAGCCACGTGCACCCTGCTGTTGGCGCTGCCACGTGAGTGATCGAGATTGGTCATGATCGGGCTCCGAACCCCTGCAAATGCCTCCCCTGATTAATCCAGCACTCCGCACCAGAGCAGCACCACTCTGGGCCACTCCAGGCCTCACGGGTGATCTAATTCAGTCACTCAGAATTGAGTTAGTGTCCTTCAGAGCCACACCGTCTTTACTTACACTATGCGGCATCCCACAGCTGCGGGATGCTCTCTGAAGTGGCTGCCCAGTGAAAATGATACCGCTCCATAAAAACACTCATAATCTGTGTAATCCAGGTCCGTGGTCTCCCGTGCACTGTATGTTCAACGCAGTCAAATCAAATTAAACTTGTGTGTTGCTCGATGGTCTTCAATGAATTCTCAGTGGGCAAGATTGTTGTGAGATTATGTGAGATTATTGATGAGATTATCTGTGAGTGTGGACAAAGCCTATTTGTTTCTTGAGCAAAGTAAGCGCTGGAGGCAGCTGTTCTAAAACGTGTGGGACAATTATCTGATCTACTCTCATCATGCTATACCACAGCGCTGCGTTTTTTACTTGTCTAGTCCTTTGTATTATTTTACGTTATTTTTAAAATAATGACCCTCCTAGAGACCTTGTTCAGGTCATTGGATTTAGTTAAGATTTTAGCACTAGACACTGACCTTCTTCGTAATGCATAGGACTGTGCCAGGTGTGAATCTAGTGTATAAATGTCCTATTAAGTGTGAAATATTTCTGTAAATCCTACAATAAGAGGGTCATCGTGCTTCATTTTTTGTGGAGTTCTATTACTGTGAATGTAGTGTCATGTGGCCACACACTCAGTTCAGTGTCCTCTCTCTCTCTCTCTTTTACACACACACAGATAAGCACACCTGCGTGCACGCGCTCACACACACACGCACACACACACAAAAATCCAGTTTATCCATGGAATGACCTTTCACCATCTGTTGTTTCCAGGTCAGGTGGTGTGAGCCTGTGTGTGTGTGTGTGTGTGTGTGTGTGTGTGTTAGCTCCCCTTTTTATGCCAAAGCACAAACAGCCCATGGTTTATTCATCCAGCTGCAGGAGTACCATCAAGTTAGTGGCAGTTAAGTGCAGCAATAACGGAAGGAGAAGATTGTACCTCCTCGTCTTGCTGAAGTTCAGCCTCTGTGGGACTCGGCGGGACTTGGCAGGACTCCGCAGGACTCTCCGCAGTGTCTCTGTAATTTCCCGGTTTCTCCGGACCGGCTTGGACTCGCCTGACGGGTCGTTCCGCCGCCCCGCGGGGACCCGCCTGTCCGTGACACGCCGGCGACCTCTGCAGCCTGGCTTTCAGCCAAAATGCCAAGCAAGCCGTGGAGCAGGAGTCTGCCTCTCTGCCCTTTTGCCCCTGGCTTTGAGACGGGGAGAAGGCCGCCAGAGAAAGGGGTTGTTGTTGCATGGCCCTGATGCCTTCGATTTGAAAGAAAGACAGAGAAAGAGAGAGAGACAAAGGAAGAGAGAGGTAAAGGAAGAGCAAAGGTATGTGAAAGGGAGTGATGAGGGGGAAGAGAGAGAGAGCGAGAGAGAGAGAGAGAGAGGGAGAGAGAGAGAGAGAGAGAGAGAGAGAGAGCGAGAGCTTGCTGGGTGAAATAATGAACAAACAGTGAAGTGTTTGTCCCTTTTAGCTAAGCGAGAACATGGCCCATCGCTTTGGAAGATTCAGGTTTAATGGGTGTCAGCTGAACTTCAGCCATGTGTATGTGACCCGTTTATATTTGGAAGCCAATTTTTGAGGCAGCTTGAAAAGTTGTATGTAAAAGCAATTAGACTGTTTGCCTGCAGTACACATCACTAAGGGAAAACTATGTTTGTGTTCATATACGTGTGTGAGAGAGGAACAGGGAGAGAGAGAGAGAGAGAGAGAGCGCAAGGCGAAGGTTTTCTTTTTTCGTTGAAAGCGTTTCTGAGGGGTGTGTGCTGTTCGTGTTGCACTCGGCACCGTGTCATTAGCGGTGAGCCCAAGTCCGCACTGATGACTGGATGCAGGCTTCGGTGGGCGAGTGGTAATGAAGGCCTTCTCTGGTCTCACCATGGCCACATATCACAGTGTTTCAGAACACGTGTCTGTCCCTTGGGGAGGTTTTTTTTTTTTTGGCTGTTGTTTGATTGATCCGAGCACTGAAGGGAGACGTTGTACATCCCATCTCCTGCTTCACGCTGCCTGCATGCTTCATCCTCCTGGTTCTGCAGATGTTTGATGTAAAATGTGCAGTAGAGACTTGAGATTTTGTTTATTCACAGTGTGTGTACAGGCAAATGCATGCATGCATGTTTGAGTGTGTGCTCATGGTAAGGGTGTGTGTGTGTGTGGGGGGGACTGTTTAAGACAGATCGATGCCTCCTTAACTTTACACCTACTGTGTCAGTAATCCAGCAACAGAGCAAGAACTGATTAACACACACGGAAGAAAAAACCCAGTATGCTGCAAACAGGTTTCTCTATCAAACACACACACACACACACACACACCTTTTTTATCTGCACATTCTTGCTGTTTCAGCAGCAGGTGAATGAACTTCCTTCAGCCTGACGAGGGGCTTAGCACTCTTACCATCCATCCACATCCCGGATACAGACCGCCACCAAAAATATGTGTTAATAATTAATGACTATCTGAGATGCAGCATCAGGTAGCAAAACAGAGTGTGTGTGCAGCTGAAGCATTAAGAGTGTGTGTGCAGCTGAAGCATTAAGAGTGTGTGTGCAGCTGAAGCATTAAGAGTGTGTGTGCAGCTGAAGCAGTAAGAGTGTGTGTGCAGCTGAAGCAGTAAGAGTGTGTGTGCAGCTGAAGCAGTAAGAGTGTGTGTGCAGCTGAAGCA
>JAOYMR010000014.1:5737587-5750725 GCA_025802075.1 Tenebrosternarchus preto | reverse complement strand
CCCATCTCTGTTTGAGCTGAGGGTGAGTGAGATTGCCCATCTCTGTTTGAGCTGTGGGTGAGTGAGATTGCCCATCTCTGTTTGAGCTGAGAGTGAGTGAGATTGCCTATCTCTGTTTGAGCTGAGAGTGTGTGAGATTGCCTATCTCTGTTTGAGCTGTGGGTGAGTGAGATTGCCCATCTCTGTTTGAGCTGAGAGTGAGTGAGATTGCCCATCTCTGTTTGAGCTGAGAGTGAGTGAGATTGCCCATCTCTGTTTGAGCTGAGAGTGAGTGAGATTGCCCATCGGCCAACGGAATGGAGTCAATCAATTATTAAAGCTGCCACTGTAACATGAGGAATTGTGCTTATTGAGTATTAGGTTTTGAAACACTGCGTATCAACATTTTATCTCCACTCCAAAACAGGGTTTTCTAAACCCAGTGCACCAGACGTAACTCCAGGTATAAGAACTATACAATCTCTTTTGGACACGCCGTTCCTGATAATAGTTTGGCTTGCGGATTTGGTCCTGTTATCTTTCAAATGCGTTGCATGCTTTTTGGCCGGTTGGGGTCTGTCTGCGGGGGAATCTGCATGGACATGAAGCAGGTGGAGCTGATCGGAGACGCCAAAGCTTGCCAGGCTTGAATAGCAAATGGGACTTTTCCACGGCAGGAAGAGGCACATCCTGTTGACCTTGCTGTAAGGGCTCTGGGATATTTTGTCATTGATTTTTCTGTTATTTTCTTCTTTGGTCTTGCAACTCTCCCTCACTCACCCTTTGTTTCTCTGTCTCTCTCAATCACTCCATATGTGAGTGATCACACACACACACACACACACACACACACACACACACACACACACACACACACACTCGCACGCGCACGCGCACACACACACACACACACACACATGCGCACACCTAAAAAACTAAATCTCTTAAAAATATTAAAACAGTGCTAGGAGACATTTCATAAGTGGAAGGAAAAACCGCAATATCAGACAGTGAGATACGGGTGATGTATCAGTTCAGGCAAGCCATTTGCCTGTGTCTGATAATGATCTGTCTGATAATGCTTTAACACTACTAGTGATGCTGTGAGTGTTGTTATAGAGAGAAGACTGGAATATGTTGAGAATATGTTACGTTTATATCTATGATTACAGCCAATGCTTTTTGAAGCTTCAATGGTTGGTTCATATATATATACAGACAGTGTAAATACACTGAAGACAGTGGAGCACAGCCGTGCTGTAGTTGTGGTCTTAATTATTTACTTGTTTAGTTTTGAGAGCATTTTGGAAGAGAATGAGTGCTCCCCTCTCCCCTCTACAGATGGTCACTGTTTAGGGTTTTACCCTGGAGAAACACGAGGGGAGAGAGCATCACTTCTTCTTACTGTCAGAGTAGAGGTTAGAGGTCATGACCCTGCGACTTTGTGCAGCTGGGGCTCCTTATGGATTGTGCACGTGTGTGTGTGTGTGTGTGTGTGTGTGTGGGCGTCTGTGTGTAGTGGCAGTTTTAATGTCACTCCTCGGAGGATGGAGACACACTCCACCAGCATCTGTCATCTACATCCACCTCTGTCCTGTGCACACAGAGGCTGGTAGTGGATCAAAGCACGGGTCAGCAGTGAGACAGACAGCCAGACAGACAGATAGACAGACAGGGAGGAAGAGAGCGAACCAGAAGACACTCTATAAAGCTCAAACACTCAGCTCCTGTTTAATAGGCAGCTCTTTACGTTTTACGAATTAACCATAATGGGACTCATGGAATGTGATGGAGACGAGCACTTTTTGTCTGGAATGGGCTTATCCTCGCCTTTAACTGAGAGCTCTTTCCTAGCTGTTTGTGATACATTAGGGTCACACAAGTACACTTAAAAAAGGAGAAAACACAACTCTCATTGTGTAATATGGTGGGGTTTTTTTTAATTCCTTTAGCTATTATCACAATGCTTTGCTTATGCAATCACATGAATTCATTCATTGCTGACAGACTAATTACAAGCCCCAAGTCTAATCTTTTAGATTAGACATTATGATGATGTGTTATGTGGTCCCAGGGATGGCTTATGTAATAACTGGCTCTTTGTGTTATAAATGGCCCCTATTTATAAAGGACCCTATTTATAAAGGACCCATTTGTCAGATTTACACTTTTTTTGTCTTGTTTCACAAATCCTGTTCTTGTAATTTACTGATAGTTCTTTTCTTTTTTCTTTTTTCTTTTTCTATTATGCATTGAGGATCCCTTGTTGTTCCATATATGTTTATATGTAAACACCGTACCTTCATAATCCTCGCTAATTTTATTTTAGGCTTTATCCGATGAAGCTATTTTTGTAATCTTCATTTTAGTAAAACATGCATGGTCTCTTTTGATCTAATTCGAAGGCACCAGCCCACGTAAGGACCACATGACTCACGTCTCAGGACTCAAAACGTGGCAGGCTCCGCCCCCAAACGCATTTCTTGATCGTTTCAAATGGTGTCATTTCGGATCGCTCGCCTTCGTCTCTCGACGTTCTACGCAAACGAGCCGAATTAGTGAAGCATAACTGTCGGTGGCACCTCTGGCCGCTCGGAGTTTTCCAAACGCTTCTCTTTTATGCCGTCGTGAGCCACTGTGCCTGGACCTGTCAGAGATGTGGCCTAGTAGCTGAGAGTTTGTGAGCTTGTCTGGGTGTGTTTTGGGGGGTGGAGGGGGACGGGGACCTGAGATTTGCAGTAAATCAGTTGTCAGGAATCGGATTTTTCTCTCACTCCTCTTGTCAAGTCATCTCTTGGGGTCAGCATTCAAAAGAGAGAGATTTTTTCCCCCTATGGGTATAGATTGGTACAAAGTTTCTTTTTTGCCTTCTCTTTATGGCACAAATGATCAGATCAAATATATCGAGGTTGTCGGCGCTCGCTGGAGCAGCGCATGTCAAACTCTGATTCGTTTCGCATCTGCAGCAGCACAACAGATGGAACAGCAGCACTAAGCCCCGCCTTTTGTCGTTCTGGACCCTAACGATTGGTGGTCAGAAGTACGCAGTTGTGCGATTGGTTAAGATAAATTGACTGCACAGCCTGTTCTACATCAAAATACAACCCTGAGGGGATGTACTTTACCATTTTGGTGGCAGTGTGGGTTAAAGTCAAAACTCTTTGGAAGTGCGTTCAGCCAGTGAGAGAACAGCCCACTTTCACTACAGTAAAACAAAGACTCTAAACATAAACATGCCATGGATAAATATATGCATAAATCTTTATAAGCACTATACTCTAGGTAACTATAACTAGAATATATACGTGGACCAGTTCAGATAATGTCCCACCTGGCGATATGATCTCCGTAAATGTCTGTTTTGCAGGGATACAGGTGAGAAATGTCCCTGTCGCCATGCAGAACAGACGGTCTGCAGTTGGCGTGGGTGTTCGTCAGCAAGAGGGCTGGCCGGGATACGGCATGCCGTGCTTCCGACTGATAAACCTGGGCTGTTTGTCTCTGGCTGCCTGAAGGGTGGGAGAGGCCTCCTCCAAGTTTTGAAAGATGTCTGCTGGTTACCATTACATTCTCATCTGTCTAAACCCATTTCTCACGCTTCATCGGTCTCAGTGTCCAAAATTAGTTGAAGAAATTAAATATTTATTGATCTGGAAGAATAGAATGGTGCCAAGTCCCCTCCCTGTAATCTCGACACTAACGACAGACCAATAGGCTCGCTGAGTCTCACCATCCTTCCTTATTATTTTGAAGGCAGACAGATTAAAAAAGAAGCCCGTGGCTCTGCCAAACGTGTCATCATTCACTCATGTATTCTGGAGTGTGATGCAGTTTGTCAGACAATAACCTTAGTAAAAATGAAAGAACATTTAATAAAAACTACAGTGTAGAGTAATACTGGGTCCTGAAACATACGCTAAAAGTCAAGAGATTGTTTTGCCTGTATGTGTATATGTGTGTTTTTTTGTTCACTTATATTTTGACAACATTGGTTGGCTCCCATTTTTGAGGTTATAGCTGTATATAGCTATTGGGATTGTTTCACATTCAGACTCTTAAAAATCAGTAGAGGTGTTCCTTTATTTTGGAAGCCCTTCTGAAGCATTTGCTGCCCTCGACACTCGTATTAATATTAGTGTTTAACTTTGGTTCAAGCCCTGGCTTCCTTCACTCGATCCGAGGGTGTGAGGGCCCTCACTGGAGACTCTCACCCCCCCCCCCCAACTCGCCCAGATGATCCAGGGATGGGATAAATCTGCAGGACGCTCCGGGCATGTGGCACACTGCAGCTTACACCTCTCCCTAAACTCACTGACTCACGCTTACATAACAAAGCCCTGCCCACATCACCAACCGTAAGCACATGACCAAAGCACACAGTATCCATGTATGCTAGGAGGTTACAACATGGGGAGAAGTTTAGCTCCAAGGAGAACTGGAAAACTAGTAATGTCTTAAGGATATGAGATCTTCTGATGGCAGGGTGTGAGTGAGCAGGTGAGCACTGGAAGGTCAAACAAGGACAAGGTTTCTTTCCTCTTCCAGGTCAGACTTGTGAAACCCGGCCCAGTGTGATGGAATCAACCATTGTAGACATTGTTACCTACACAGAAAACTCTATTCAGGTTAATGCTGTCCATGACAGGCTGAATTGATGTGTGTAGAAAATGAATTCCTCAACGAGGGTTAAATTTACTGACGTTGCTATCAGTATGTATTGTTATTATCCATTATGGTTGTTTTCATTTGCATTTTTGTTTGTATTTAACTTGTTTGAGTGTTATAATTTTGTAGTTCTAGAGCTTTTCGTGTTCTAAAGAAGACACTTTTGTATGAAGAGGGTAAGATGCTACGTGTTGTTGACTGGGTCTGCTTGTATTCTGTAGACATAACTGGTTTGACTCACGCTTTCACTGTTCTCTCCATATTCATTTGCTGATGTGTAATTGCAGTTGAATGGTGGTAGGGAACGGGTATTCCTCCGAGTTCACTTTTATGTTTCATACCTGGCTAAAAATCAACTTCTATTCTCATTGGAGGTGTAGCCACGTTTTTGCAGGACTGCTTGATCAATGGGAATGAAATTACCCACTCCTCTAGCTAGACAGTCAATACGCTGCAAACAGCTCGCACTAAATGTCAGGCATCCGCAAACGCTGCCCTGAATCAATTTGTAGTGTGGGAAAGAATGATGGAGCTCAAAATGGCGCATCAGTTTATCTGAAGGCAATTAGTAGCTTCTTGCTCCGTGTGGGAGTTGCCCTTTCATGCTGATGTACAACCTGCTCCACTTACCTAAATCCTGGCCTTAAGTTTTTGCGTGATGAAAACGCTACAACGCTGCTCTCCGATCAGCATCCTGAGACTACGTCAGCCGTTTTCAGGTGCTTCCAGAGAAGCTGGAGTCCTTGTCCCTCTCCATGGTGCCTAAAACCCTTAAGGTGTTCGCTGAGGTTTTTGACTTAGCTGTGTGCAGACAGTATTGAACACAGGAAGAATCCTATTTTGTAACCTTTATCGTGATCAATAACCATAGTCTATGTCACTGAGCAACTTAGATATTTTGGCTGCAGCATCAAAACCATGTATTTTTAATGCCCATATAAAAGATTTATAGGAAGTCTTTAACTTTATCTTTCCTGGTCTGTCAGGTATATAACATGGTGGTGCACTGCGCCCAGTCTGCTGTTGTACAGGTATGATTTAATAGGTATTGTTGCATGAGGGGTTATAACTGGGAGCCTGGAGGCTGTCGATTTGGATCTCGGCAAAGTGACTGTGTGCGTCGTGTGAAATTGATTCCATTATCCGCACGTCCGAGCGCCTCCTGCCATCCATGTATCATCCAGGGCCAGCAGCCTCCACCCCATTACCCCCACCCCCAACACTCACGCTCGTCGCCACTGATTACGACGGCCATCGCCGTGAAAAATGAGCAATCGATATGCAGCCAGTGGTGAAACACTGCCCTGCTTCCCCCAGTGGCCCTATTGGTAAACATTTGCAGGCGGGCACAGTGCCAGCGGCGGTGGGTGTGGGGGCAGGCGGAGGGGCTGGCAACCACGGGCACGGAGCCCGCGCATCGCAGCCTGGGCACGCCCTCGCTGGGATTTATCGGCCTGGAGCGACACAACTATTGCAGCCTCTCATCCAGATGCAGTCCCTTCTCCGGCACTGGGTTAGCGTGACACGTGATGGATAACTCCCTCACCTGTTACTCTTTCCACACGCCCTGCGTCTAATGTGTGGGTCTTTCAAGAGTGTTAATAGCAGGAGTTGTGTCTATATTTTTTCTGTGAATATGTATTTTGAGGGTACAGACTGAATATCAGTTTGTATTCTGGTAATTGCAATCTGCTATCCAAAAGAACAGATTATCTTTTAAGATTTGTCTTGGCATGCTAAGTATTGAAATTGCCTCAGTTGTTTCTCTCGCTCTCTTTCTCTCTCTCTCTCTCTCTCTCTCTCTCTCTCTCTCTCTCTCTCACACACACACACACACGTGAGTCCTCTTCACATGCACAGAACACTGGAGTCAATGATTTCCCATAATCCAATGCTGATCTACATCATTTATAGTCTGAAATGTAGTGTCCTCACACACCAATCTCCCCATCGTCTCTCACTCCTTGTCCAAATAGATTTATCCCCTATTGATTATAAATATCAGGATGTCAGAACAACAGTCAGATGTGGTGAGCTTTTCGAGTCTCTTCTCTCGGAGCAGTGTGCCTGGATGCGCTGTGTGTAGTGTGACGTGAATTTGCAGACACACTGGTCCATAAGGACGTGCCATCTCTGTGGCCAGCCCCTCGTCACCGTGACTGCATGACCCCCCAGTAAATCAGAGAGGGAGGCTTACAGTCCCAATCAAGAGGGTGTGGTCTATTCTACAGTCCCAATCAAGAGGGTGTGGTCTATTCTACAGTCCCAATCAAGAGGGTGTGGTCTATTCCATGTCATGTGCTCGACAGAAGGCATAGTTTTTTTCATAGAAAATATTACTTATTACATGTAATTATGACCCAATTAATGTTGTTGACCATGGAACAAATATTTTCCCATTGAAGAGACTCACATCTGCTCATTTCAGCGCTTATGCAGTGCATGTACAGCATTAACATTAAAATAACAGATGGGTTTTTTGTTTTTTTTATTTTTTTATACGATTACAGAGGTATTGTGAATGAGAGTGGATCTGTTAGCTCCCAGCTGAATACTGTTCTTCATGGATGGACTGTTAAAGGAGAAGGAGCGGAACGTTGGTGGTGGTTTGGAAAGACGAGCACTTTTTGGGAATTCCTTTTCAAAGTGGCACCCATTTTTCTCTGGGAAAGAGGGTCGCATGCTTTTATGCTTCATTTTCTACTCAAGTGCATTATGTAAACAGAACCTATAAAACCCCTAGAGCTGACGGGATCAGTGGTATCATTTGTCAGTGTAACAGTGGACAAGTCCTTGTCCTTAACACCAGACCCTGTTGCTAGGAGAAGATATGTCTGGATAAATATTGGCTCTGTCATAACGCCTCAGCATCTAGAGCTAATGAATACAGTCAAAGCAAGAAGAATGCATTTTCCAGTCAGCTTTTCCTGTAGTGTTCCTGTAGTGTTCCTGAAGCAAACCAGACTCGAGAAAACAACAATAGCACAAGACAGGCTGAACATATAAAGTGCTATAAATGCATGATCAATACGTCATGTATATACTGAGATGTTTGGATGAAACGGTAAGCAAATAGTGAACACAGTTGATGTTCTAGTCTAAAACTATGTGTCTGCATGATGGATGAGCAGAAAACAGCTGGGGTTATTCTGCTCATTCTGAATACATGAAGGACACATCCTGAGCAGGACAGAGACACGGAGGGGTGTGTGTGTTTGGGGGGGGGGGGGGTGCAGACTCTGGGGTTGGGATGGACCCCTTTCTTTGGGGAAATGAGGGGTCAGTCTGCTTCACCCATACCAGGGTGATATTCTCTACCGGTAGACCTTCTATGGCTCTCATTCCTTCTCACTCTCTTTCTCTTTCACTCTCTCTCCCTCTCTCTTTGCACCAGGGTGCAGACCACTGATCCAGACTACGATTACGGGGTTCCATCACTGCAGGTCAGGGCTGCTCTATGAGCTCAGGGCGAGGGAAGGCAGGGGAAATGTAATTTAGTTGAAGTGGAGGCGAGGTGGTGGCCGCCTGGCTGTCTCAACCTTGGAGCAGAGGAGCTGATGATTCTCCTTTTTCCTCCTTTGCAGCAGAGCTGCTACACTTCAGCGGCCTCTTCTTCCTCTGCTCAGTTTAACATCGCAAGCCATTATTCCAAAGCAGGGTCACAGGTCATGGGCACACAGTGATGTGCAAAAAAAAACGAACCTTTATTAATGTTCATCCGTTGCATACTTGAAAATCTGTGCTCAAGCATTAGTAATTTTGCAGAAGAGATAATGTGTGCACGACTAAAACAATTTGAAGGAAAAGAACAAAGCAAATGGCTATTTGTACTGACCTGAGTTAGAAACTAAATGTACTTACTGTGTTAAATTATTTCTTACTGTATAAAAAGCAAGTGGAAAGAGGAAATTTGCAGGCAGGAATTGGATGCTAACGTCCACTTGTACAACTGCACCAAGAGGAACAGGAAACGGAGACCCAGAGCATTACCCAGAACACCTTTCAGGCAGAGATCCTTCAAAACATGTTCCATTCTCATACCCGTGTCATACAGTGCATATACAGGCAGTATAATATAGTACTTCACAGTCCAATTCCCAGGTGTCTAGTAGAAGACCTGAGTGCAGGAACCAAAAAAAAAAAAAAAAAGAAAAGATATGACCATCCATTGGTGGGAAATGAAGTTCACCCCACCAGTGGGTGGTCGTATAGATAGATAGATATATAAAGATGTGTGATTGTGCCTCCAGTACTTCAGCTTCTCATCTCTGTGGCTCTCTCCAAGTCTGGAGAGCTAATTGTGTGGTAGGGGAGGGAATTGCTTTCGCCTCACACTGATGAAGGATCAGATATAAATAGTGGGTGCATTTCTCCTTGACGAGCCTTTCATCCTCCTGAAGTTTCCTTGTCATCCAGTGGCAGTGAGAACCTAGAAAAAGCCCAACAACTAGTGTCTGTCCTGTAGTTATTTCAGTGTTTTTATCAAAAAAAAAAAGTCCATCAGAGAACAAAGAAGAAAAACAAATAAAAGAAATTGAAACTTTTTTTCTGCCTTGCTTCATGTGGCTGTACTTAACGGCAGCACAATATAAAGTACGATAAAAAAAAAGCTATAAAAAGGTAGATATAAAGTACATTTCATATTGTCAGAGATATTATCTTTGTTCAATTCAATCTTCATAACTCTCCTGGTGTCCATGTGAAACAAATTAAACTAAGGTTTCACGTCTCCCTGGAGACAGACTGTGTGTTTTGTATTGGCTGTGGCCTTCACCAGTCTGTCTCTGAACTGATGTATAATGTATGGTGTCCTCCTATGCTTCCTATTTTAGAAGATTATAATCTATTATTGCCCCTCCTGATCTGGTAATCCACCCTGTGGGTGTAGTGGCCCCTAAGGGCCCCTCAGTTCGGCCCTTTAAACTCTTCATTGTGTCCTGCTCTATAGGTGCACTGTTCTAGGTGTGGCTTCAGTGTAAATATCTCAAGCTGAGCGGCGTTAAGCAAGCCTGAGGCAGCGGCGATCACTCTCACCTCGGCCCCTCCCTGCCTCTCACTCCGCCTCTCGGCCCCTCCCTGCCTCTCACTCCGCCTCTCGGCCCCTCCCTGCCTCTCACGCCGCCTCTCCTGCCTCTCTCTGCTGTCCTGCTTCCTGCTGCTTGTCGGGCCTTAACGGAATGCAGTGTAAATAAGACTCATACCACGTTTCTGCTTGGCTGCCTGTCTGTCCACGCCTCCGACAGTGGGCTTTCGATTTCTCTCTCTCTTTCTCTCCCACTCTTTGACACTCTGCACTTACTCTCTCATTCCTTCACCCTCTCATCTCTGCCTCCCTCTCGTCTTTGTTGATCCCCAGCCTCACCTCCACCCCCCTGGACCCCATGGTGCACCTAGGAGGTTCTCCCTGAGCTATAAGAATGTTAATGCCACGGTCATGTAGATCACACAGTTTCTGACCGACCTGCAGGTGCTGAATACACCTGCGATTTTTTTGGCTCATCTTTATCCAGTGGACACTTGTCCAGACAAACCAAACTGGGCCTTCTGCAAACCTGGCAACAATATAGCTTCTACCAAAGGCGCCTTTCCAGAATCTTCCGTGGATGGCGAGCAAATCTGTGTGAAATGCCTCTCGTGAGGTCACATGTCACAATGAGAAAGCGCTCGCCATTTGTCACAGTAAACCAATAGTCCCTGCTTTAATAACTCACAGGGCTGGCAAGCTGGTTTCCGCCGGCGACTGAGAGGTGTAAATGAAGTAAACAGCATCGTGCCATAAAGCAGCAGCATCGTGCTTCCTCTGAGCAACTGTAATAGGTTCACAGAGAGAGAGAGAGGGAGAGAGAGAGAGAGAGAGAGAGAGAGATAGAGAGAGAGAGGGAGAGGGGGAGAGAGAGAGAGAGAGGGAGAGGGAGAGAGAAGGAGAGAGAGTGGAGAGGAGAGGAGAGGAGATCACTAAAGCCAGAGACACTGTGGGGTCTGTCTTCATTGGTTTACAAAGTCTGCCACTTGTGGTGCTAGAACACATCGCCATCTTCACAACAATGGAAGGTGCATTTCAGTAATACCACGGCAGGTTATTGTGTGAGAGCTGGAGTGTTGGCTCACAGCCAGGTTTGTGCAGATGCTGATGAGGTGCAAATGAATGTAGTGTGATAACGGCGTGTGTGCATTCGATTACACCAGTGAGTTCACACTGGAAATGTGGTAAAAATACAATGGGTCATGGCCTGTCCACACCCAAACTGCAGCAGATGTACATAATTCCTCCCAGTGATGGATTTCTCTCTCTCTATCATACAACGCCTCAGCCTACAGATATCCAACATGGCTGCTGTGTAAGGACGCGGTAAAGGAGATCCGTACCTCACAGCTCTTCGGTCCTCATACCAGTTGCAGAGCTGCGTTGAAAAACACGAGGCATGAATGTGTCGTTCTGCAAATTGCGACTGTTTAAAAGGTAGAAGAGCAATATGACTCAGTATGACTGAGGAAACAATAATGAATAATTAATCAGTGCACCAGTTCCTGTTCCACTTTACCCGGTCCTTCGGCACATGGCACGCATGCAGGGGGCTTCAGTCACGTTTTTCTTACCTGTCCTCGTGTCCTCCGTGCACACGCAGGGCGAGACACCTCCAAGGTCCAGTAGGAGGCGGTCCAGACTGAACGTGTCCACCCTGAGTCCCGGCCCGGCCAGGACTGGCCAGATCTCCACGCGAGGCAATTTGTGTTTTCGTATGTGTGGGCTCTGTATCCTGAGGGCACGGGTGGTAAATCAGGCTCTCTCACGGCTGGGTAATGGCAGAGTGCTGGGCTCTGACGTGACTCGCCTCGTGCTCGGATGGAGTCCCAGGGGTGTGGTTGTGGTGGGGGATGGAGCGCTATATTTAACCGCAGAGTGGGGAGTCAACTGTTTATTGCAGCATGTTGTGTGAAGTCGTTCCTGCAGGCGGACCGTAATTGGGCTGTAGCTTTGCTCTCTCTTCTACATCATTTAGGTTAGTCTTCCCGGTGTATGCATGTTGATTCATTCATTTCGAGCAGATAAGTGGAGAGGGACTGATTTGTGGTGGTGGAGCCCATCAGCTCCACAGTGGAGCCCATCAGGTTTGTGTTCTGCATTTTCCCAAGGAGGGCGGGGTGCCATCTGTTTAAGAGCAGTGATTGGTCAGCAGCGTTCTGGTGATTGGACAAGGGCGATGCCGAATGGCTGTGCTGGAATGAGTGGGACCCTGTAAACACGGAGACACACGCGACTGGGGTCCTGTAAACACGGAGACGTAAGATCCGAAGAGATGTAGGATTACTGTACCAGCAATCACTTGTCTGGGAGCTCATTGATGTGGTCTGTCAACCAAACTCTAGCAGAGCTAAAAGATTACCTCAGCTCAGACTGACAGCTCTGTGTTCTTTAATCTGCTTTCAATTTTAACATAAACAAGCACTAAGGACACATTTAAATCCTCAGGGCATCTGTGGCACTCTGATAATCTCTGAAATCTTTTAATAGGTAAAAAAAAATTGGGAAAATTGTATAAACAACAATAAAACCAAACACTTTATTCTCTGTAAAGCAATCATTTTTATGGAGAATATTTAATGTCATTTTAATAGTTTTCGAGTGTATTTCGCTGGCAACACTATAATTTCTAACCTCCTGGCATTAATGGATCAGGCCAAATGAAGATGATGATGGGAAAAGCCAAGAGTTCTGAGTGTTTCTGAAGAATGTTGCGTAATATCGCCCGAGAGTGACTCATAAAAATGTTGAATTTAATAGCTTCAGATTAGTTAAAAAAAGAACTTTTAATCATAGTAGCTCAGTTAATGTTGCCTGAGGTTTTCTCTTCAGGAGGTTTTACGACAAAAAAATTCATCATTTATCCAGCTGGTCCGAGTTTGTCTTAAAACTTCAGTTCCATGGGCTTTACTAAAATGGTGGGAGATGTTGTAGGGGGGTCTTAGCGGTTGTGTTGTGGGAGCGGGGTTGGATGAACAACTGAATTCAGGTTAACGACCTTTATTGTGTTGTGCGTGGGCAGGTCGGTGGATCGCCATGTCAACAGTTTGAAGTCAGTCACCGTCTCTCAGGGCTCCTGCTTTCTACATCTCTCCCAACAGTGTCCTAACAAAGGCATGTGAAAGGTGGAGGTGGTAGGACTGTCCAAAGGTTCAGCAGCTGAGGCCCCCGTTACCCAGGGGTGGAGAGGGCGGTGTTAATGAATAATTCACCCTCGTGTCCTCGGCGTACTGCGGGGTCGGGCAGGTGACCCTGCCCGGGGCGCGTGCGGGTGTGGAGGGTGTGAGGACGAACGAGTGCAGGCTCGTCCTCCTCCTCGCTCCCTCTCTCCCTCTCTAGGATGTGATTAGATTAATTAGAGCTGGGTAACGGAGGAGGCATGTGTGACTCGGTGCGCTGTGGAGTGGGGATGAGCTATTTCTCTCATTCAGCCATCGATCTGCTCTCCACCTGCCGTCACCCCCTCTCTCT
>JAOYMR010000014.1:5718906-5734442 GCA_025802075.1 Tenebrosternarchus preto | reverse complement strand
TTAAGGATATGCATATAAACACAGTTAAGGATATGCATATAAACACAGTTAAGGATATGCATATAAACACAGTTAAGGATATGCATATAAACACAGTTAAGTTCACCTTAGAAAACATGTTCTCAACAGTATTTCTTATCTGTAATAGTAAAAAGGATTCAAATGTAATCATTGGTTTACAGCTACTGCCATAAAGGACTATATACATGTTCATAAAGGATACATGTACATAAAGGACTATATACATGTTTCTGTCTGGTCTTGGGTATCAGGAGGGAAACTGAGAGGTCTTTATTCTCCAAGATCCATTTGAGACTTCAAACAGTCAGACAGACAGTGGAAGCCCTAAGGATGTAAGCTTTAATATATCAGGAACTTCAGGGGAAACAAAATAATACCTCTAATTTAAGGCTGTAGAAAAAATGTTCTTTTTATGTATGTGTGTGTTTATATATATTTTATGTATGTGTGTGTGTGTGTGTGTGTGTGTGTGCGCTGCGCAACAACAAAAATGGTTCCAGAGATGCAATTATTTTTGATATTTTCTTTACATGAGGGATTCCTTTTGTGCTGAAGTTGACATGGTGAGCGCTGCTTGGCTCAAAGCAACTCAGAAAACAAGCAACACAAAGGGCCTTTCCCACAGGCATGGGTGTGCATGGGGATACACACACACACACACACACACACAGCTGGTCGTGACAGTGCCTTGAAAAGCAGCTGATTAGATATGATCTTTTTGCCTGTCTTGAGGCATTTAAACCTTTTGCAGATGTATGACATGGCACTGTGTGATGTCACAAAGCCCCATCCACCACAACCTTCTTATCTATGATGTAGCTCTCAAACTCAGAAGAGTTGGCCTATCTTGTGCTTAGAAAAAAGGCTGAAACGATCTTACTTTAGTTAGATGCTGTAAGCATATATACGGTGTAAAAGATCATAAAGGCAAGACTATATATACAATTATATAGACAGTGTGTTGAGCCACTATGCAAATACAATATGCAAATACAATATGCAGATGCACTAGATTCTTGTGTCACTGTAGCGGATATTGTCCACAGTTAATCTTTATTAATGGATATTGAAATAGTTTGTAAATTCTGTGGTTTATATTCCAAGAATATCAATACATGCAAATTACACTGAGTGCCATGTATTCACGGTTGTTCCAGAATGCTGAACTGAAAGAAGGGAGATGAAAGACGAAGGAATAATCATTCACTTAATCATTTCTAATGGAAAGTCCCGTTCATTCGGGCACACCAGCGCGTCGAGCACTAGGAGCATCCAGGGTCGTGCAGAGCTGTGGTTGTGTGAGCTGGAGAGCAGCACACACAGCTGGAGGCTGATCAGGGTGTGATGGAGGAGCTGTATGCTGGCCTAATGGACCTTGAGCTAAAGTAGGAAGTACTGAAGGGGTATTCGCTGGCATTGGTAGCCTGGCAGCCTAATGACCCCTTACCTTTCGGTGATCCGAACAGACCAGCCTGGCCCAGAGTGCTAGCACACCTTCCTACGTGCCTCTCTCTCTCTCTCTCTCTCTCTCTCTCTCTCTCTCTCTCTCTCCCTCTCTCTCTCTCTCTCTCTCTCTCTTTTCTCACTCTGATTTGTACCCTGGTCACCTCCCTGCTGCCTCGTTCCCATTAGGAAAGAAGCCGTCCATTTTGTGCGAGCGAACATTCTAATGTCTCCATCGGGTCTCGACATCGAGGCTCCGCGCGACCTTGGCAAACACATTACGTGGCGTGATCCTTAATTGTGTACAGCGTTTAATCGAGCGGGCGGTGGGGTGCGGCCATCAATCCCCCGCCTGCCAGTGGCGCTGACGCGTCTGAATAAACGCTCGGCTAATGCGCCGTTGTCCGCCCACACACCCGCTGCCTCCTGACAGGAGGTCGGCGTCACGCGTTCTGACTGTCCGATAATTTGCCCTCTCCGGTGCACGTAGAGATTTATGGAAATAATGCTGCTTCCTGGAGTGTCTGAATGACGATGTGCCAATCTCGGGATTTTCCAGGCATCGGTCAGCAGAATAAATGAGTCCCAGCTTGCCTTTGAGGAGCCCGGCCGCTTCCAGCTGGGCTGGGTAATGCTACAAATGATTTACTCTGGCTCTCGCTTTACCTTGCAGTGTTAATATTACCTGCACCTGTTGCGTGCAGGTAAAAAGCTCCAGGACATGGTTCACCTCTTTGTCCTTGAGTGATGTGAGAGTGGCAGGGGCCGGTGGAGGCTCTCTGCAGGGGGTTGAGGACCTCCTTCAGACGTCTGCTGCTCCTCTCCAGCGAGGCACCCTGGAGGGACTTTGTCCTCCGTTCCCTTATCAAGCAGTGGTTGCACAAAGCTGCCTGCCAGGCATGTGCCAAGGCCTCCATTTGAGCGGGTGCGAGGCGTGACTGGTAGGGGAGGGGCGTGGCGGGTAGGGGAGGGGCTTGGCGGGTAGGGGAGAGGCATGGTGGGTACTGGAGAGGTACGGCTCTATTGTAACCAGTTCCACACTGGTCACTTCACTGCATCAGATCTATGTGCTTAATATAGTCATTATCTGATGGAAGCACTACTCACTGGAGGACCTTGTTCCTGTTCCTTGTTCCTTTTTTATAAGAAGATGACATTGAAAGACAAATTATTGTCCATGTTGCCTCTTAGCTGTAGGCTTTCCTGTTGGCTTCAATTATGATGATGTTTCAAGTTGGAAAAATATCCAGGCATTAGCCTGCTGTAATTCAGCATGATCAGTTTATTGGCGGTTCAGTCATTATTACGACGGCATTTGAACACGTTATATTCGCCTGTGGTTAATTAACCTCTGGGAGCCTGTCGGTTCTGTTTTCGTGCTGTGGTTTGCTGGCAGTGTAACCGTGTTTATGAATCTGTAGGTGAGGTATATAAAGGAGTGTTTCTAACCCCAAGTCCTCTCTCTTTCTCCTAGGTGAGTGAAAGATGGCGCCACACAGACCTTCTGTAGTGAGTGACGCTACCTGTTTATCCAGCAGGATTTTTATTCTGTTCTTCAGCTTGTTCTTATCCCTCCAGTCCCCCCCTCCCTCATCTCTCTCTCCCTCTATCTTACCTTTGCTCTTCTCTCATCCTGGTCCTCTCATCCTCGTTCTCTTTCTCTCTCTGTTTCTCTCTCTTTTTCTGTTTGTTTCTCTCTCTGTCCCTCTCTCCCTCTCTCTATGTGTCTCCAGAGGGAGTTGAGGACAGTGCACTCAAGTGTAGCCTCCATTAGCTCTGTCTTACTGATATAGCAAATATGCTGAGGTAGATAATGGGAACTTTATAGTCATCCAGGACAGACAGAGAGCACACCTCCCACTCCTATTCATCAGCACTGATTAGCATAGACACCGCACACACACACACACACACACACACACACACACACACACATACACATACACACACATGCAGTCACAGAGGCAAAAAATACACACGTACTGTAAGGATGCTGTATGCGTGAGCATTTGTAAAACATTTTGCAGTTTAAACCACAGAATGATGCAGTTTGTACTTTGTCTTACTGTACATACATTGGGTCTGAGCCAAGGTCTGATTCTCCTGTAAGGCTGAGTCTGCACTGTGAATCACTGAAGAGGGTGAAGCCCATGGTGTTTACAAACATACCATCCTTTTACCCCATCTACTGGTTAGGCGCGTGTTGAGAGTGTGTGTGTGTGTGTGTGTGGATATGGGCAGTGATTATCGGCCCAAGGACAAGCACTTTGACCTCTGCACTCGGTGAGTAAATTCTGAGAGGTAGTGTGTCCCGGTGTGGCTGTGTGAGCTCGCCAGTGAGTGTGTGTGTGTGTGTGCGCGCTGGGTGTGGCTCGGCTAGCCGCCAGGTCTGTGCCGCGGAATTGAAGCAGTAATGAGAGTTTGGCAGAGATAAACCTTATCAGTGTGCACTCTTATTGCCATGACCCTTTTCTCAAACTCCCTAGCCTCTCTATTAAAGAATCCCCCCCGTAAGCCCTCCCTCCTCTATCAGCCGGGTCTGATACTGCCCTGGTGCTGAGCGTTGGGACACTGGACAGCTGCTGGAGCGCTCTGGTGCTGTGGATGGACCCCAGATAAACGAGCTGCATCTGTAGGCATATGACGCTGGTGGGCTGTTTTTCACTATGTAACCTAGCCTGCTTAGCCTATAGGGCAGGGTGCCTTTGGGGCACTTTTACTAGTTGAGTTGGCCTCTGGTTTGGGATACAGGGGGGGGATCCAGGGCCGGAGGGACTCCGTGCTTTATTCCATTCTAACCTGCCTGATTTTACTCCTCAGCGAATCATCGAGCCCTTGAAGGGTTGAGACAAGTGTGTACGTGAAAGAGTAAAGAGTGCAAGTCTGTTGTCACGGTTCCAGGATGGACTGTGAGGACCTGCTTTTATGTACTGTCTTTCTGTGTCACCCTACGAGGCAGCGTTGACTGAGCATGGCTCGGCTAACTGCTGTTTGTAATCAGACTTCATGAATACGCCATGAAGAGGATAAAGCCTTCATGGAGTCCTGCCTCCTGATCGAAACGACTCCTGACTGGAAGTGTTCCCACCCAAGGAGGCATGGTGGGGTAGAAGGAAAGAAACGGAGAGGAGACGGTGTGAGAAATGTTCATGAATTTGCCATGTTAGAAGGCAGGATTAGCGCTGAACTCGTTTGCCACGGGATAAAAGGTGTGAGGCAGATGACCACTGCTGCACATGGACTGCATGCTTCTGTAGTGATCAAAAACTGCAAGAGAGACTTCTGAACATTCCTCTCTCTCTCTCTCTCTCTCTCTCTCTCTCTCTCTCTCTGTGTCTCTGTGTCTCTCTTTTCCTCTAGAAAGTAAAAAAAAAAGAGACAGTGTGTTTTTTTTGCTGAGAGCATGCAGCATTGATAACTAAATCTGTCTGAATCTCTCTCTCTTCTGCTTTCTCCCTCTTGGCTGCAGTTTTTTTTCTCTTCCTTTCGGGGAATTGGACCCGTATGTGTCGGGCGGTAGCCAGATGCCATGCTGATGTGAGGCTGGGATCTTCAGAACCGGGGCCCTCCGTGCCAGGCGCTGGCACGGGTGGCACGGCGCACACGCCGCCGATCGCGTGCTCTGTGATCGCGTGCTGGTGCGTTTAATGAGCCAGTGTGCAGCACGTGTTGTCACCACAGCTACGAGCGATGACCTTTCGGGCCGTTTGGATTCAAGCTCGAACCTCCTCACCAGCCTGGTCTAGGGAGACGGAGCTGAGTATGTGGACAGAGCCATTTTGTGGAAAAGCAGTAGCATTTGTAATAGCGTTTGTTTTACTCTATGTGGTCGGAGATGGCATGCTTAGCTTGGACAAGAGTCTTGTTTTTCCACGAATGCTCTCTAATCACAGTGGGGCAAGAGAGATGGTCTAATATGCCCTGGTAGGGTTAGGATTGCACACTGTGTGTGTGTGTGTGTGTGTGTGTGTGTGTGTGTACACGAGACCACACTCTAAATGCAGGGTTGACATTGATAGGGTGGTGAGTCAGCTCATGTTATCCAGAAATGGAGCCTTCTCTGGGGCTTTGCCTTCAGCTTAGGCTTGTCAGGGAGCCCAAACCAAAGGCTTTTCTTCTGTGAAGCGTTTCGGGCCCAGCCTTGCTTACAGAAAAAAAACTATCCAGGTCCCAACAACCCTCAGCCCACAACACCACACCCCATTATTATGCTGTATTTTCTTTAGTGACTGCCATGCACCGAGAAACACAGAAGACGGGGTGTATAATGGCAGTCTAGGCAGCTGTGTGTGTGTGTGTGTGTGTGTGTGTGTGTGTGTGCGTGTGTGCGTGTGTGCGTGTGTGTGTGTGTGTGCGTGTACTGTAAGCGCAGTGTGTATGGATGGATGCGGTTTTGTTTGTATGTGAGTGAGTGTGTGTTTGTGTGTATGTGTGTGTGTGTGTATGTGTGTGTGTGTGTGTGTGTGTGGGTGGGAGTCTGCTCCTGTGGCTTCATTAGACTGCCGGGCTGTCGGGTGAGATGTGATGAATGATAAGACAAAAGGAGCAACAATACTCAAACTTCTTGCTCTCTCTCTCTCTCTCTCTCTCTCTCTCACACACACACACACATACACACAATACAGACATACTCTCTCTCTCTCTGCTTCTCTTTTGCTTTCTTCTCTTTCTCTGAGGGGTCTGTATCCCCTGAACCATGGCCCTCGTTCTGTTGTTCTCCGTGTTGGAAGATCCTCCTCTGTCCTTTGCGAGGCCCTAGCAACTCGAGACGTTCTCCTCTCCCACACGACTCTCTGATAATGACTGTGGATATCCATCAACACAACATAAACAAAGGGAAGCCAAGCAGAAGGGTTAGAAGGATCTTGCCACATTGGAGAAGAATGTTCTCTGATATACTGGGATTCTCTGATTGGGTTATTTCACTGAGTCACTCAAGCTTCTGTTATGTGGAGAGGACTGAGTCTGGGGGTGGTTAGTGAGGTTTACGATACACGTCTGCTTCTCATTTCTCCTCACTTAGAAATCTATTTTTACATTTAGGTTTTATGGAGGGTGTCTTCAAAAGGCTGTTAAAGCCCTCAAAAGAACACCCGTTAGTGATATTATCTGACTGTTACAACGGAAAGACACAGTCATTTTTATATAGCTTCTAAATATGAGACTGATTTATTCTACTAAAATTCAAAATGGTAGGTGAAAGCCAGCAGGCTTGAAACAGCAGCATGTAGAATAATTTAAAAGGGATTTTTGTGTCCTTTTATTCAGGTCCTGCCCGTTTTTAGTTAGAACTGGTTCCCACTGCTAAAGCAGGGAGTCAGGGTTACGGTTAGGGTTTTGGCCAGGGAGTCAGAGCCGCTTCCAGTCCAAGAGTGGTGGGACTGATGCACGTGAAACGTGCCTTTGCATCTTCCGTTGCCGCTGGCTACGACCCGTCGTCTCGCTGTGCGACCCCGTGAACAGGCCCCTCCCCCCAGAATGCCCGGATTTGCGCCATTGCAGCAGTGGGTAAAAGCAAACCCCCTGCCACACACTCCTCCCAGGGAGGACCCAGCCAATCACGCGTTTCCTGCCACTGCCGGTACGTGGCACGGCAGAACTCTTCAGCCTGTGGAGTGGGTTGATGAGGCAACCGCTGGATCTCAACATCCTGCTGCTGGCCATGGGCCAACCAGCACACAGACCAGTAGCCAGTGAGCTCCACTTTGTCTTGTTCGCCATATCTAACAGGTTCAAATGCTACATTATGTCTGTTCCTGTTTGCATGTCTCCCATGTAGGACTGATAATAAACATGGGATAAAGTCCCCCATCAGACACGAACCGGTCTGATAATAAACATGGGGTAAAGTCCCCCATCAGACACAAACCGGTCTGATAATAAACATGGGGTAAAGTCTCCCATCAGACATGAACCGGTCTGATAATAAACATGGGGTAAAGTCCCCCATCAAACACAAACCGGTCTGATAATAAACATGGGGTAAAGTCCCCCCAACCGTTTAATATGACCATTAACATGGCACTGAACGCCTTGGTGATGTCACAACGGTGGGAATCGCATGTGTATTTACTGTTCATAATTGTTGGAGCTGTCGCAGCTTTATTGTGTGGAGCACTGCATCTCCGGCTCGGCTAGCGGGAGCTAATTAGCCCTGGCCAAAGGGCCGCTGTCAGCCAGTTAATACGCATTAAAAGGGCCAATCAATGCTGTCCATAACAACACCGGCTTGCTCTCTACCACGCAGGCCCCCCCTCTCCCCCACCCCCCCAGCGCGAGCCTTTGTCTGAATCTGAACCATTATTCGCTCATAGTCCGTGAGCAGCTGATATTGTCTTACTCTCCATGGCTGTTTTGTTAAAATCAGGCCATTTGCAGTTTTGTCAGGTCTACTGCTGGAGTGTGCTAATTTACATGCTGTGAGGCGGTTAAATGCTAGCCCGTTTGCCAGCTTGTTAGCGCTATAAACAGCTCCAAAAAGCAAAGGGACCTGCCTTAAACTGAAGTAATTCCTCCTGACTGGTGAAATTCGCCTTAGGCCGTGTTAGGTCATTGTGAAAGGCCTATGTCCCACTGCCCCCAGTCCCACGTCGTCTGTTACACCTAATCATGCCCACGTCTTTAGTGCTCAGGGCTCCATAAGGATGATTCATGGGAATTTGCCTGAGGGTATGTTATACACACACACACTAACATCCACACACCCCACTTAAACAAAAGCAAAACAAAACGATAACCATATACCGGCTTTATCATAGTCTAGTGTGTATATCAACATGACACACACTCCACATGACACACACTCCAGGATAGTTTTTCTCTTTTTTTGACACATATGGCTCCCAAGTACCTAATCTCCTTTATCCAGTGCTGCTGCACTCAGGGGTCTCTCTGATGCATCAGGCACCACCCTGGCTCTGATTCATGGCTCCAGTGTGCTGCCCTTCCTCCGCCCGATGAGATGCCCTCCGCCCTGGAGAGGTGGATATGAGCGGAGCTCCGTCCGGGATGGTCCTGAACACCTCGCGTTTGAGTGGCACCGACGGTCACATGACCTGAGTTCCCCGCTGTTCTCTCTTTGATCCTTTGAATCAAAACTGTTGTCTTTCATCTGTCTGGGCAAACAGTAAATGGAGGATCTTGTGTACCAGGCGCTGGGCGTGAGGTGTGTGTGTGTATGTGTGCGCACGTGTTTGTGTACCCGTGTGTGAAGTGTCTTACTAAATAAATAAAAAACAGACCTCCCTCCTCTACCCCCTGAGCCTCCACAGGCCCCTGCAGGCTCCTGTACAGCACAGCTCCGACAATGAAAGAGAATGTTTGAAGCATCCTTGCATCAGCATTAATAGTAGGGTTACCTTTGCTCACCAACAAGTGTGTTCTGAGAGAGCTTCACCATCGAGTCTTCCTGGCGTAACAGGGAAAACGTGGTCAGCAAAGAAACCTACTTACAAGATGCACACCAGAAGAGGCCAGATCTAAACACTGGAAGAACTCAACAAAAACCTTATCCAAGTAGAAGCCCAATCCTGCGAAGCTGTCAGATGTTAGATTACTGTATTGTGAAGCGGTGACAACAGAACTGCACATGTGTGCTGTGCTGCAGATAACGCACGTCTTCATCAAGGCTGAAAAACTTGTCGATGTGTGATCGCTTCTGGGCTGCAGGTCAGAGGGAATGCTGGGTAGGCTGTGTGTTGTGTGTGTGTGTGTGTGGGGGGGGGAGGCTGCGTACACCATGTCTTTGCCAAAAGGAGTTTAAGAAATCATCATCGTAACCCACCGTGATCTTTGCTATCTGCCGTGCTCCGGGGGAGTCTGGCACTGGGCTCAAGCCACTGTGTGATGGACATGTGGGTCAAACAGAAAGGCAGTAGTTCACTAGACTCCTATGCAGTTGTAAAAATTATAGCCATCATGCACTGGTTGTAGATGTTCAAGCAGATGTATTGGCACCTTTAACCTTTCAATTCAACGTATGTCTTCCTTCTCACTTCCTTTTTCTCTAGTTCTATTGTAATTTTTCCCCTCGATTCCATGGCTGTTATTGTTTTGTTCGCTCTGCGCTGCCCCTGTGCTGCCAACTGATCATTAGCTGCTCTGAGCACACACACACACACGAGCACACACACACACACACACACACACACACACACACACACACACACACACAGGCTTCAGCGTAGAAGCATCCATGCTCTGTTAGCAGGCCGAGCTTCCCCCAGCACAGCTCCCAGTGCCTCATAGAATATATATGAGTGTGTGTGTGTGTGTGTGTGTGTGTGTGTGTGTGTGTGTGTGTGTGTGTGTGTGTGTGTGTGAGCAAATTCATCTGTCTACATGTGCATGTGGCTTTTTTCTCAGATTCACAAGCACAAAACTCCCCACTGATCGAATAAGTTTAAGCTTCTATAATGCTATAATATGTGATTCTCCTCTCCTTTAAAATTCATGCAGATGTGAGACAGACGTAATTATACTGAAGATCAAAGTAACCTCAGTGACGAGCAGCAGAGTTGTGGTTAGCAGGGTGCTGGTTTGTTTTTGGAAAAGAACACAATATGGTAATGTGGCTATTGCTTTTATTAGTTCTTTCCCTGACTCATACCCGATGAAGGGAAATTTACCACAACTTGCAAATTTCAACAGGATATTTTTAGCCGGTGTCTTAGCAGACATTGTTTTTATGTCCTGCTTATTTCAGCTGTGGTCTTGAGGGATTTCTGTTATCCAGGGAAGCTGCTGTTCGCCTCAAGACCTTCTCCAAGATACACAATAGTTCAGATGGAAAGAAAGAATAATAATGACAGCAAACATGCCAGTTTCTTTGTGTGCATAATCGCTAAAGGTCTTGTATTCCAATATATTGCACTCAGAAGCTTATGAGCAAAGTTCTCAGTGTAAACACTTAGGTTTGGCATACGTGCAAAGTTCAGAAACTAAATCTATCTTTCAAACTAGAGTTATTACTGACTGGGTGGTAAGTGAAACCGTGGGTTTAATAACTAACTTTTCTTGAAAACTACACATTCATTGTTATTCTGTATAGGTTTAAGTTCATGCTAATTAGACTTGCTATACACAGAATTACTGCGTGTGTGAATGTGTTTTCATATTATATATGATGCTAAAAAAAGAGCACTAACTGAGCGCAAACTCACCGATGTACTGCCGCGTAATTGGTGATGTGTTCCAACAAATGACAGCGTTTAGAGAGTGAAGATGCGGCATAGTTCTGCAAACCCGAAAACTGGGTATTGATCTGTGTGTGTGTGCGTGCATGAGTGTGTGTGTGGAGGGAACTAATGATCTATACAGGACCGGCGCTTATTTGCTCAGTCGCCCTTACTACGCTTAGGGAAATGGCCACTTGACCCAGCCGCGGAGGGCCGCGTTGTTGACGCTGTCGTCTTTAGATCAATAATGGCGAATGGGACTCGATGAGAACGGCCGGCCGCCTGGCGTGAGCGCAGTGTGGAAGTGAGGTGGGTGGGGATGTGTCCAGGGGAAGGAGGGTCTAATCTGTGATATTGTTTGGAAGCTGTAGCCTTTCATTGATCTGAGAGCACTTAGCGTTTCCTTATAACAGAGGTTAGAGTGCTTTAAAGATATTTAATATCTGTATAATGGCTAAGGATGTAATTTGGGTCAGATTTGCCAGACCTATATTACCACTATCAGCAGCCAAAATGCTCTATGTAAGCCCATAAAATGTGTCCACATGACTTTCACCCTTGGGGGAAAGTGAAGAGTCTTCTCATTTTCTGCTTTGGGTCGTGTATTGCCAGGGTGACAGATTTCATGCGGCACCTTCATGGCTGGTTAGAGCACAGTGGGTGTCACAGTGAACATGAACTCAGCAGCATTTCCTGACTGTTGAAACACACTGGGGTCACTGCACTACAGGACACAGGAAAAACTGCACTACAGGACACTAAACAGAGATGATGGACGGATGGATGGATGGAACAATGAATGGTTTCCACTGTGAGCAGAAAAGTAACTATCCAATGAGAAGAACCACATTTTTGTTCATGTATGGCCCCTAAAATGGTTGAACTTCACATCACATTGAGTGTGTTTGTTCAGTGAGGTGCTTGTTCATTTTGGAAAAAAAAAAAAAAACATGGTACATTGTGTATTTTTCAAATAAAACTGAGGAAGAGGACTAGATTACACCTTCATGCAGTATGAAGCATTTGACATGTTACAGGATGATATGAATATGTTGTGAAATTTAAATTTCCTTTACAGAGAAATTGTATTTATTATGAAAGTCTTCTTCTCCATTGAATAGTCTGAGACTTCAGAGTACCAGTCTTTACCAGCCCACCAGGTCAGGCAAGTTCACGCAAGATTATGCTAGAATAAGTTATTTATGTTGTACCGTGTCCATGACGAACCTTTATATGGCTGTTTTTACACCATTGGGCTGTTAGTGCTTCTCCATAGAAACCAGGCAGAACCTTTCAGATCCTTTTGCTTAATCTGCAAGGCATGGGAGGTCCTTGCCCTCCAGGGCAGTGCAAACGTTGTTCCTCCATCATGGACATATGCTTTATTACCCAGCCGGTCTGTCTGTGTGTGGTCTGTGTTCCTGAATAGCAGAGTGATATATTTTGGGTCATTGATGGGCTCTCTGAGTGTTGCTGAAAGAGAATAGATGACCTTAATGAGCTAATGCCCAGAATGAGGGACTCATTAATGCTAATCATACAGATGAAGGATTTGATTAGTTTCCATTAGTGGCCTGAAATGGTGGTAAACTAACCAGCGGTGGAGTGGCGAGAGGTCGTGGGGCTCAGCGGTCAGAATCCAGAGTCCAGAGAGGACAAAAGAAAGAGTACTTGGTATTCAGTATGAATATTTTAGGACTTTATGTAGTTATTTAGCTAAAATATCCCAGGGAAATGTTCTAAAAAAAGAATCTGCCGTCTTGACAAAAAACAGGCGCTCTCTCTCTCTCTCTCTCTCTCTCTCTCTCTCTCTCTCTCTCTCTCTCTCTCTCTCTCTCTCTCTGTGTGTGTGTGTGTGTGTGTGTGTGTGTGTGTGTGTGTGTGTTTGGGGTGTTATGGGGTTCTGGCGCGCACACGGGTTCTGACGGTAGTGCCTCGTGCTGACAGACTGCTTACGTCTGCACCCAGAACGGCAGAACAAAATTGTAAATATACGCGTCAAGTCAGTGGACGGAGAGAGATGGGGGCAAGGGCAGGCTTACGAACGAGGTGAGGAAAAGAACAACGCGTCTAATGTACATATTTAGTATGGCGGACAGAAAATGTCTACCGTTACAAAAACAGCAGCATGATACAACGTCACTTCGGCAGAACGAGGCGCGCACGAGAATTGAACGCTCAGGAGCTGCTTCGGCGCATCTGCCTTTTCCGTAACCGCCGGCCTCTAAGGAAGAACTACGATATTAATATTAATATCGATGCAAATTCCGCGAAGCGCGCCGTCACCGCTGACATGTTTGTGGGGTCGTCTCTTCATTCATTGCCGTAAAATGTTGTGACGGCAAATGTGGGCATGTCTCAAGACAGTTCTTCAATTCGTATATTTGTAAGATTGTTTTAACTGATGTATTCCCTTTTTCTTTCGATTTTTTTCTCTCTTGTTTTTCCAACAACGTCGCAGTGAACTGCAGGACGGATAACGGAGCGTTTTCTCGCCGGGCTTCATGTGGTGAGCGCGACTGGTGAATGGAACGGGGATGTTGTTTACAAAAAGCTGCCGACCGACAGTGCTCTGTCGGTCATCCTCCTGATTTTTTATATATATTTTTGGTCATCTATTATATTGTGGCACAATTGGAAATTAGGCTTTCCTCCATCTTTTCTCCTTTAAGAAGGCAATGCCATCATTAGCACCCCAGCGTGGATTTGTTTTTGTCTGATTTTACTCGGGGTTCTGCACTTGACTCCGCGTTGAGCCAGTTCACCGTTTATGTAAGTCAACAACTGTTCCCACGAATCTATACATCATTTCATTAACATTTGATGGGCAGTAATTGAAGATGACCACTGAGATATCACAGTAATTGTTGTGGTGAAATTCGACCACTTTAAGTATCGATTTGTGTATGAAAACACGATTACAAACATCTGGGAGAGGCTGGCAATACAATCCGCCTCGGTGGAACTGATTTATAAGCTTCATATCACAAAAAAATACATAATCTTTAGATACTGACAGCAATGACACAGATGTCATCGTTCTTTAAGATCAAGCAAAACGTGAAAGAGTGCGGCTGTAAAACCATGCGAGATCCGTTCTGTCGTGACTGCTCGTATTTTTTCACCAAATAAAATAAGTGTCAGCTGACTTGTGCCTGTGAAGCCGTCGGCTTTTACGCTACAGAAACCCGACAGAACGGAACGGAAGCAAAGCGGCGTAAATACTGTGACCCAATCCGGTCTGATGGTATTTAACGGAAATATACAAGCACTGCCGTAGTGATCTAAATATCTAAATCCGCTCCTCGGGCGTACGATCACTTGAACAGCAATAAGTCTTCAGGAGCAATGTCGGGCTCTTACAAGATATGCGTCCGAGAGTTTTAAGACTTGCTCTCACTGGAAGTCTGTCTGTCTGAGACACTGCCTTCAGAGACGTTGTGGCTCGACCGTTTCCTTTGCGTAATTTCATTGCGCAATTACATTTTGGACGTGTATATTTATTGCCAGTTCTTGTTATGGTTTTGTTTTTAAGACATCGGTTGTCCTCAGAAATTGTGAATGGGCGTTTCACCAGTCCCCCGCCATATTCCTCTCACGTATTGTCTGCATGAACTGCGCGTAAAGGTGGCAACAGAAATGCCAGTCGCACATGTGCGACGAGCTACTACTGCGGCCAATTCTGTTGCGGTCGCGACGTGGTTGTAGGGTGGGAGGGGGCGTGGCTGTGCGTCAGCGCGTGTGTCTGTCTCTCTGACGGTCGTAAGGTTTGTAGTATGGCATGCTGGCGCGGTCCCAGACACGACCGTTGAGCCGAAGCAGCTTGCGGACAGAAACGGCCTCCTGTAGCCTATTACACTTCATATTTAATATCACTTAGTGAAAATGACCACCGGGGGCGTTACTTATGGTTTGATAACGGGAGTGGCGGAGAGAGGCCGGATGGGCGGGGGTTTGGCGCGGGGAAAGCTAGGGACACGAAGAGGTGTAGACTAGAATACACTGCAGACGTGGGAAAACCGGCCCCACCTTGTCTGGAGGCTGAGCGCGTGTTCACACAGCATTAGAACACTCTGTGAATAAATATTCGGTGAGAGAGGATCATTTAATCCATTTCCCAATTATAGCATAAAGCATTTAGACGTTTCATTCAGTTATTTTACCTTCTTTTTTACACCAGTATTTAATAAATTATCAAAAATGACCATGTTCATTTAACAGGGAGGCCATGCATATCTCTCTATGTGTGTGTTTCTGTGTGTGTTCACTGGGAATCTGATCTTTCACTTCTGCCCTAGACATAGTCTGGTAGATACTGGTGTTCAAGTTTGAAGGGGGAGTATTTGTGCTGAATTCTAGTGGTTGGAGCACATACCTGCAATATCCTCCTCATCATCATTCATCATTTTCATTCTCTGCCTCTCTCTCTGTCTCTCTCACTCTGTCTCCTTCCACAGGCAGTTCATTCACAATGAATACGCAGTGTGTGCAGTTTGTCTAGTTTGTGATGGAGCATTATGAGAGAGTGCAGAGGGGCGGGGGGGGTGGAGGTGGTGGAGTGGGAGTGAGAGGTTGTGGGAGTGGGGGTGAGAATGGGAGAGAGGTGTGGAAGTTGGAGAGAGAGGTGGGTAGTGGCGGTTAGGATGGGGCAGATGCCTTGAGAGGGGGGGTAGTAGGGGTGAGAGGTAGGGGAGTTGGGGTGAGAGGTGGAGGGAGTGGGTGAAAGGTGGAGTTGGGGCGAGAGGTGTGGAATTTGGGGTGAGAGGTGGATGGAGTGGGCGGGTTCGGGTGAGAGGTAGGGAAGGGAGTGGGGGTGAGAGGTGGGTGGAGTGGGGTGGTTCTGTTGAGAGGTAGGGAGGGGAGTGGGGGTGAGAGGTGGGTGGAGTGGGGGGTTCG
>JAOYMR010000014.1:5690610-5694946 GCA_025802075.1 Tenebrosternarchus preto | reverse complement strand
GCTGAGCTGAGCGGTGGTGCGGAATCAGCTTTGCGAAGAAAGCACACGCACAAACACACACACAGACACACACATACGCACCCCCCCCCCCCAAACACACACACACACACAGACCAATTTAGAGCAATAATGCGCAGACCAAACACAGCAATAGCACCCGACCAAACACACACAGATCAAATGCAGTAATAACACACAGGCTATACGTAGCAATAATAGCCCAAATGCAATAACTGGGCATTTCTGGAGTGAAAATAGGCTTGAAAGAAGAGTACAGTACTGTCAGGTCCCCCTGCCTAAATCCTAACCCTCAGTTCACTCTCACTGTTTATGTGAAACACCATAAAACATGAAATATGACCAGATAATCAAAACCAGCCAACCTTCTGCTGAGGGTATAGGATGCTGTGCGAGTATAACTGTTCAAAGACATCCACCTGATGTTGGTTTGCTCGTGGTCTCTAACACAGAGCCCTTCGTAGTGATACAGTTCCTGCAGGAACATGACAGAGAAATGAATCGTTCTGTCCTCAGTCTCACCGCTCAGCTGTACAGTCCTGCTCTGATTCATGGAGTCATAGGTTTTTGAAGCTCTCTGTATTCTTTTGGTTTCGTTTCGTTAGTTTTTTTGTTTGTTTGTTTGTTTTTATGGTGGAATATCTTGCTGAGCAACAAATGTCACATCAGAACACTCCATTCCCATTGGTTGTTAAAGCAGCTGATTTTTTTTTCCCCCATGGGCCTCGTGATGAATGGAGAGTCAGGCCATGGAGATGGAATTACGCACCTATGCTGCCATACCTCATCGCCTCAAACGTGCCTCGAACATGCCTCGAACGCCTGAGCTTCCGGGCCGTTCCGGGGCAGATCTCACGGAGCGCCGCCACCACGGTGGGACGCATGGATGGAGATCAGGTTCCCCTCTGCTGTCGGAGCGGAGATGGCTCCGCGAGAGAGAGGCATGCTGGTACAGTGAGCCTTGTCCGTAACGTGCCTCCCGGCTGGGAGAGGAAGAGGAGGGGGAGGGGGGGCAGTGGCCCTTCCTCGTGTGGGCCTGTCGGAGAGGCTGTGACAGAGCGAGCAGGAGCAAAGCCAAGCTCTAATTATAGACATTGTCCACGGCATATGATATAAAAACCGCTCTGTCTGATTAGAGGGTCTGTCAGCACTGCCAAAAGGATCTCTTGTCATGACCCATTTTAGCAAGTGCTAAAACACACATACACACACGCCCACACACACAAACACACACACACACACACACACACACACACACTCACACACACATAGATCTCGGATGCGGGCGCATGAGAAAATAGCCATTATTTCTGCTTAAAGCCTCTGTGTCGGAATAGCAGGGGATCTCAATGCGTGTGTACAGGTAGGCGTGCTGGAGTGGGGGAGGGGACTTGCAGGGTGATCAGGCTGAGCTTTTGGTTCCACTGAGAACAGCCAGAATAATGCACACACCATCTCCTGGGACACTGTAATATTCTCTTAGATGCTTTCTATTCTAAGAGCTAGTGACAGTTTGTTTTCACACGGCCGGCTGGGGTCCCAGTGTCACTTGGGTGGGGAGTGCAGAAATGCATTACCTAACTGTTGATGCAGCTCGGGAGGCAGGTGTGTGGATGCTGGTCTGAGCTTTACTTGGTTTTGAGTCATCTGTAAATACAAAGCCGTCCAGGCCGTCGAACAGCGTGTTTAAAGAACACGCGTGTTCTGCGCCTGGGATCATATAATGCAAACCACTAGGTTTATTATGGGCGTTATGTAAATTCTGTGTTCGATTAGTACCTTCAGCACTCTTCGCATGCACCGAGATCCATGATGAGGATCAGAAATAATGAAAGAAATGGGTTTCCATTTGGCAGGTAATTGAAGCTGCTGGATGCGTGATTGATGTTGAGGGCCGACGGGACACGGGACGGCGGGGCGCGGGACGACGGGACGCGGGGCGAAGCTTCGCCGTGGAGGGTGTGGTGTTTCACCCAAAAAATAAATAAAAAATAAAAATTCCACATGACTTTGTGCGACCTTGCTGTGTTCGGTTCCATTAAAAATTAACGATGCACGGCTAATTGGACCAGTCATGCAGGCAGTCACGTGGCGTTTATAGATCAGAGGCGCCACGACTGAGGATCAGACAGATCTGTCGTTTAAAGGTCAGCAAGCAAATGTAGCCCTGCTGGATAAATGACATCACTTATTTCGCCCTCTCGCCTGCGGGCCGCGTGCTCAAGAGCTGTCAGGACTGATTTTTCAAGGTGAAAGTCCCACGTAGCCGGGACAAATCGCCTTAATCGCCGGCCTCATCTCCGTGTTCTCTCTGAGTCACTGGCGTCTCCATGCCAGGCCAGGATCTCTTCGGTCTCTCTTAATGGATGTAACAGTTCAGTGTTACTAATTCTGAATGAGGGATGTGTTATGCTGTAAAGAACACTGTAATGATGCCCAGCGTAATGAGTGGCTAATGCAATACTCTCGCGTCGTAGGAGAACGCGTGATTGGTCATCGCTGCCCTGCTGCCAGTGTATTTATTAGACCTGCAGACTGTAAGTTCGGCGGGCGCGTAACGGTGTTTTACGGCCGTGCCCGTTACGCTTTTAAAGGGATGTTCTTCCAAAGTGCTTTCTTCAGCAGATAACTAAACTGCTCCTAGGCCAGTAAGCAGCAGTGCAAAACAAACAAACAAACGAACAACACCACATCTGGTGGAGGCAGCAAAGCGCAGTCACGACCGTCCCGTAACGCTGGACGACGATTTACAGCAGCTGGTCGTTGCAGGAAGGCAAAGCACGGCGTCTCGAGGAGAGTCCCCTTCTAAAGAGAAATAAAGGCTTCGTCCTCCAGGAAGCATCGGTAGCCAGGCCCACGCAGGGTGGGGGGATGCGAAGGGGACGAGGGACACACGACGTCCCCAGCTGTCTCCAGCGACCACGCGGACGATTTCACGGCAACCCGCAGCTTCTCTCTCCGCACAAACTGTGAACGTCGGAGGTGTGAAAGCGGCCAGGACTGACTCGATGAAATTTTTTTTTTTTCCTCCAGGAACGCAAATGTGCAGATAGGTAGAGTGGGAAAAAAACCATTGTGAGGTGAGTCTGCTCCGTGCTGCTGAGGGCGGCGAGCGGCTGTGCCTGCTCCCGGAACTGTGTGGACCTACAATGAGCTCTTTCAGCTTGTCATTCAAAGAACTCTTCCAACAAGAACTTCCTCCTGCGGGTTGACTGGGAGCTGGGCCTCTCGTCTCCAGAACCTTCTGCCCGAGCGGAGCGGAGCGAGGCGTGTTCCAGCCAGGCCGCGTCAGTCTGCAGCGACTCGTCCTCCCCTGACTCCTGTAATGATTTAGACAAATGAAAAGAGATGGTCACGCTGCCATATTCTATTTGACGTGGGCCCTGTGATGCGTGCGCCCGTAATGAGATCGGAGAGCGGCGTGCACGAGAGTCGGTGCACGTGCATGGGCGTTCACGTTCATGCAAGTGTGTGAGGTGCTGTGTGTGTGTGTGTGCGCGTGTGCGTCTCTGGGGAAATATTGCCGTGCAAACAAAGGCTTCCCTTCTGCAGGTGTGTCCTTTCTCATCAGTTGAATCCTGTGCTGATGGTGTCCCTGTTCCCTTTGGTTGTGTTATTTTAAATATGCTTATAAAGAGCAAAAGGCCAATTTCATTTGCTTTCATGCTGTTGTCCTCTGAACGGCCCTTTAAAGATGGAGAGAAAAAATGTCTACTCCCTTCGTTGCTCAGAGAGGTAGTGGGTTTTGGCTCCCCTGCCCTGGAGTCTGGACTGTGAATGTGTGTTATTCTGGTAGTGGTTTGCTTTGGACTGTACTCTCCAGTCTACAGAGACACTAACGGGCCACAGGCCCACAGGTTCAGCAGCATGAACTACGCAGTAACTCACGTTAGACACAAACAACGCAGCCTTAATGAGTTGCAAAACTACTAGAGCATATAAAGCTATTATGTTGCTTCATCGGGGCACCCCATAAGAGCATTATTACACCCGCCCATTTTATATCTGCACCTTTCATGAAGCAATGAGCCTGTCCCAGGACAATGTGGCTCTCTCGGATAAATGAGGATTCATGCCCTGTTTTAACACACACATGATGTTCTAGAGGATGATCAATCAGATCAGATCATTTGTAATTCAAAAACTGACGGACAATTGAAAGAAAATAAATGCACTTTACATCCGTGTGTGTGTGTGTGTGTGTGTGTGTGTGTGTGTGTGTGCTTTTGTACTGTGTGACTGTGCACGTGTTGTGCACCTGTCTCCATGGCACACCTGTCTTATGTCGAGAGCACAGCACTGCTGTGTGTACATAATT
>JAOYMR010000014.1:5680610-5688110 GCA_025802075.1 Tenebrosternarchus preto | reverse complement strand
AGGACGACACCTGTTACTAAGTTAATGGAGAGTGCACCTGTTCTAGTGCAGCACCTGCAGTGCTAATTCTTTCAGTGATGTGCATTCAGAGATTTGTGCCATTCCGGCACATTCTGCCGCGTTCGGGCGGCAGGCCTCCGGCGATGCGTGTCCACGCAGTGCTGATAAAAATGGGTCAACCACCCAGAGAGTTGCTACCGCCCCGGATCTCTCGTCAAACCTTCCCTGCCGGCGCAAACGCCGTTGTGTCTGCCCCCGGACGGCGTTCGTCCATGCGCCGGGCGGTTGTGCGGTTGTTTAGGCTGTGCTGTTCCTGCAGCGTCTCACCCGCGAGGGGGTGGAATCACAGTGCTAACAGCAGGCTCTCGAGACGCTCTGATTACAGTGATCTGAGCCGGGGGGGGGACGGAGGGGTTCGCTCTCACCTCGACTCGCTGCTGGACGGAGCGGTTTTGTGCTTAAATGTGTACTGCAGATACTGATTGCAGGACCTGCTCTTAGGGGATTGGGTGGGGTGTGATTCCAGGGGAACTGAAAGAGTACCTCGTCTTTCTTGTCTGATATGCCCAAGCTCAGGCTAACTGTGTGTATGTTGTGTGTGTGAGTGGGTGCTTCTGATGACAATTTGGTGTGAGTCTGGCTCATCACACACTATCAGTGTCTATCACCATAGATAACTCTCACCTCCCACCCCCATCCCCTTCAGCTGTGTGTGTGTGTGTGTGTGTGTGTGTGTGTGTGTATGAAAGTGATGCAGACTCTTCAAGTTCTGCCAGAATGACACAGCTGCTCTCCCCTTGAGGTGTGTGTGTGTGTGTGTGTGTGTGTGTGTGTGTGTGTGTGTGTGTGTGTGTGTTTTAATGTGGTAGGCTCTTGGCCTGAGGTACGTACACAGAGCTGAAGAGTCTGGACAGCTGTCTGAGGTAGTTTCTGGGGTTAAACATATCTTTAGAGCTGGGAGCCAGACAGTGTGGGTACAACTGTTACAGCTACAGTTACCAAGCACAGCTCATCCCAGAGCAGCAGTGTCCCACCTGATAGAAATACTGCATTGTGTGCATTTTGAGACCATGTATCAGGCCCATTATTTCACTAATAGTGCTTGTTAGGAGAAATAATTGGTTTTCTTAAATCTGGAGTAGAAAAGGAACAGAACTCCACCAAACCATTGATTACCTTCAGCTTAAGTGTGTGCAGAGCGTGAGGTGTGCTTTATGAGTGCAGCCCTTTGTTTACAGGCTGCGGAACGCATATATCAAGAGAGGACCGTTTGTTTCTGAAATGCTTTAGGGGACTGAGGATCTCCAGAGGTGGACCACCTTCTCTGGGAGGGAAATGTTGGCCAGCTGGAGGTGGAGGGGGAGGTCGAGGAGGCCCTGCTCTTGTGGCAGCGTGTGCCTTTCTGCACAAAGCTAATAAGATGCGTTCAGGCAGGAGAACTGATCCCACAGGGCAGATTAGATGAGGTTGAGAGTTTACAACAGGGCACTTGCACAAAGTCGTCTCTAAGATCTGTGTGTGTGTGTGTGTGTGTGTGTGGATTGTGTAGAGAAACACCTTCCACTAATATCCATGGAGTAGTGAATCCTGGACTGGCAGTGAGAGTAAAAGGATTCATGTGTGCATTTGTTGTGTTTCCTGTTAAACGCTTCTGGGCGTCTTCTCACCTGTTAGCTTTGTTCTGAACCAGATGTTTTCGTTTCTGTGAACAGAATGTACATCAAAACAGTTGAGTTGCTGTTGATGTACGGTGGAGTGTTAGTTAGATGGAGGTGTGTTTGTATGAATGTGCACGTGTGTGTGTGTGTGTGTGTGTGTGTTATCATACAGTATGTCAGCCCTGTCATCAGTCCAGAACAGGTGCAGAACTGTTGTTCCCATGTCTTACACCTTTCTAGATACACACACACACACACACACACACACACACACACATACTTTGGCTCCTCCCAGACTCCTCATTCTCATTGTTGCTGTGGCAACCACATGTGCTGGAAAAGCACTTAGAAAAAGAAAGAAAAAAAACCTCAAGGCAGTGAAATAACGTTCTCATGTAAAAATGCTAAATTACTGGAACACACACACAGTTGCTCTCACTCTCTCTGCCTTCCTCTCCTTTTCCCTCTCTCTCTCTCTCTCATTCTTTCTCTGCGTGACCTATCTCTCTCTCACTCTTATCTGCTCACTCCACTCTCACTCCCCTGTGGATCTGCATTCAGCCCTGTCTGCTACACTCTACTGCAGCTCCTCCACTGGTCTCACTGGTCAAGCTTTCACCCCAGAAACACTCTCCTCACCAGAGACACTGTTCCATAGAGCTTTGCAGTGTCTACTTCCATCAGTCCTGTCAAAGAACTCTGAGAAGCTGTGGAGGCACAACCAATGATATGTAATCTGTTCCTGTAGAGTGTATGAGTGGTCTGACACCCCTCAGACCCACTCGGAGAACTTTCTCTCGACTGTAGACTTTTGGCACTGAGGTTGAGTAGGTCATGTCATCCAGATTTAGTAGGTTCTTCATTTTATGAAGAGGTCAGTGAGGGAGTCCATCTTTGTTACAAGACACATCTTCTAGTGTGTTTCCAGACGTTCCACCATTATCGCTACTCAATCAGTCCCTTTCCTGAATACGCATCTTCCCCCACCAGCAATTGGGTTTGATATCAGCAAACACAATTCCTTCAAACTAGTAAAAAGAAAGAGTCATGGCAGAAGAAAGGAGAGGAGTGAGAGAACCTGCTGGGCTGTCTGCCCTTCAGTCACACACAAACACGTGCACAGTTACGCCGTGCTAGGAGCATGGCGACTCTCAGATTAGGGCCCCTGAGTCACTTCAGGCTGAAGGTAGTTATTTCTCTGCGGCCATTTTCTCAGCTGCTGCAGGGATTTCAGCGCAGGAAAGCACTTCACCTCCAGCTTTGTCAGCTGGAACCCTAAACCATCACACACTCACCATGGAACTCTCCACCATCACACACTCACCATGGCTCATATACATCTGAAGTATATATATATGTGTGTGTGTGTGTGTGTATGTGTGTATGTATGTATGTATATATATGTATGTATAATATATGTATGTATAGGAAATGTTTACATTTAGATGTGCTTCATATAAACCCGATTGAAGCTATTTAACTCATATAAGCCCACAGGACCTGCTACTGCTACAGGCTGGTTTAAGGCACCATAACAAGGGGGACTATTATCTGTTATTACAAACAAAGCCCCAGGCCCAGTCTTCCAGCACCTAACCTTGTATGGTGATTTACTCTGCAAACATATATGGCTTCTCAAAAAGTTCACTAGAGGGATTAAAGAGTTGAACACACCTGGCTGTGGGTGTTTTTTCAGTGTCTCTGCTCTGACCCAGGTGGTCTGTGCACAGTTCGGTCTGATGTAAAATCACAGAGGTCAGATATTATGCTGCAAGGATCTAGACGTCAGCACCTCATCCAGATAAGTGTCCCTGCCTGCTGTGCCAGGCACATGCCTGCTGTCTCAGAGGGGTGACAGGAAGCAGGTCTGACACCATTAAAGAGGGGCCTAATAGATGTAGTCATAGCGCCGTGAAGGGAGGAGAGAGGTCACAAAGAGAGGGATGGAGCTGAGAGGAAGAGAGAGAGAGACAAAGAGAGAGACAGCGAGAGAGAGACAAAGAACAAAAGACAAAAAAAAAGAGGCTTACAAAAGGGGGAGTGAGAAAGGGTGAGATAGAGTGAGTCTGAAAAGGCCACATCAACTGTGTGAGGAGGCAGTAAAGAGGTCCTGCTGTGTCATTCTCCCAGCATGTGGTAACGAGGGCCCAGGGTGACAGCTTAATTATCTGTCTCCACCAATCAGAGCACGGCTCCGGTAACCTCTCCCAAAACATCCAGCAGCGCGGAACACGGAGGGGCCAGGCGGCTCTGATGAGAGACAGAGAAGGGCTCGGGGAAAAGCTTCCCGTTCCTCGCCTTTCTCACGTTTGCTGACAAACAGTGATGAATTGGCCAATCGGAGCCCCCGCCACCCGCAGTAATTGCTCCACCCTTCGCTCTCTTGCTTCGGAGGCTGGCTGATTGCTTTGTGCCCGAGCCGCTGTGTTTCCAGCCCGGCGAGGGGAGACCCCAGAGTCGCGCCTCACACGCAGGACAGTGATAACATGAAACCTCCCTGTAGGTGCTGTTCAGGGCAGTCCGTTAGACCCCAGTGCTGGAGACACCCCCGTCATGCACAATACATAAATTCATAAATAACCAACATAAATATCCAAGAATATGTGCATAAACAATCTTAAAAGCTGGATCTAAAGCTGACATTCAGCACTGTAAATGCACAGTCAGTGTGAGACTGGATGTACTGTATTTCTTTCTAGTTGGAAGTCAGTAAAGTCTTGGCTACAGTACAGAGATGGTCTACTTTAGTAAAACTTTCATAAGGCCTTAGAAACCGTCTTGGCACAGGCAGCAGTAGCTCTGCATCTGTTTACCATTTACCGCATGACAAACAAGCGAAACATGGGCTTATTTGCCAAAAAGTAGAGATGGCCTTTAAAGAAGGCAGAGTAGCAGACAAGGCATTTCTGTGTGTGTCTTCCCCATGCAGCCAGTGACATCTCCTCTCCGCAGTCCTGACCCTTTTACCCAGCGCGGCCTTTCATGATCTCCCCGACTGCGTGAATCGGGTCCACGTAGCGACGTGAACTTCGCCCAGATCCGCGCCTGCCGTCGACTCCGTTAGCTTGGTCCTCCAGGCGTTACTGTCACTCCTGCCATCGCTTTGTTTCTGAAGAAAGAGTTGTGTTGGAAAATATTATATTTTTCAGCCGCTCGTACCAGTGCCGAGGGAGCCTAGTGAAGCAGTATGATTCCTGAGTGCTGACAAACTACCAGCTCCAAGTTAAGGGCATACTTGAGTGTATACTTGAGTACATACTGGTGGCTTTGTGATTTTGGATACCAGTGGAAGTGCACATAGCTCACGTCCGTACCAGCGTGTTTTACTTCGACTGGTCGGACACGCCGATCGCTTCTCTCACTCCCACCCTCCGTTCAAACTCGCACACGCTCGCTGGGCATCCAGGAGAATGTATCGTTGTTGCGTGCGCTGGAATCACAATATTGGTGCATATCCAGGCCAGAAATGAACAGGAAAGAGAAGCACATGCTCCAGAGGGTTGTTTTCTGCTTGTGGCCAATCTTTTACAGGGCGAGTAATTATCCTCGTGTGGGCGAGGCAGGAGTGGCAGCGGCGGCCCGTGTGCCACCCAGTGCCCGGTGCTGTAGTGCGCGGCATGGAGCCAGAGACCATTAAAAATGCATTGTGTACATGCACTGCCCTTCCTGGGGCTTCCTGCCGGCTGGCGGGCTGCTGCCTGATGAGCGCGGCTGACAGCCTCATGCACCTTTAATGCGACGTTCCATACTGAAGCAGGAGGTATTAGGGTTCAGGAAAGGCTCGGACCAGCCGAGAGGATCCGGCAGGCTTTTCGCCAAAAGCTCCCGGGAAGTGTTCCCACCAACTTGGGCCACAGAGCTGTCATGGTGGCAGTAAGTGTGTGTGAGCGTGCGTGTGTGTACATGTGTGTGTACATGTGTGTGTGTGTGTGTTATTTAATGGGCGTTGATGGGGTAAGAGGACTCTACCCTGTAATCACTGTGATGAGAGGAGAGAATTGTGATAACAGGAGAGAATTGGGCAGCATTAATCAAAGTTCCACAGTATGATGGGCTGTAGAGAACGGGGAAAGCACTAGGCCTACCACACACACACGCACACACACACACACACACGCACACACACACACACACACACGCACTAGAGACTAACAAGTATTCATGAACAGTGGAATAGCTGGTCACCAATTTTCACCTAAATGTCGTGAATAATTTGCATGTTACATGCTGTGCTGTGTGTGTTGTGTTACATGCTGTGCTGTGTGTGTTGTATGTTACATGCTGTGCTGTGTGTGTTGTGTACTGTATGTTTGTGCATGTATGTCTGATGAGGCCCTTTCATAAAATAAACAATAATAACAATCAAAACAAACGGCACATTGCAGCTAAATGAACAGAGCATTTGCTCTTCTGCTGGTGTTAATCGGCTTCTCACGCACCTGCTGATCTCCAGTCAGTGGCATCATGCCCTCGCAGCCAAGACTCAGCACAGGACTAAAAAGCAGCAAGCTTACTTTTCAGTTCACCACAATTCATCGAGGACTATCTTTGGGCCAGGTGTGTGTGTGTGTGTGTGTGCGCACGTATTGTTCGCCTGCTCTTTCGTACAAATTGATTCCTGCTCTGAAAAAATACCCCCAGGTTTATGCTTTGGTTTCCAGTGTGTTCTGCTTGTTCTGCTGAGACAATACAATAATGAATAACACAAAAGCACTAAAGCAAACCACCAACATGAAACAGCCGCTGCACAGAATAGCTGTCTCACTACACAGAACAGCTGTCTCGCTGCACAGAATAGCTCTAACTGCACAGAATAGCTCTAACTGCACAGAATAGCTGTCTCACTGCACAGAATAGCTCTCACTAAACAGAATAGCTGTCTCACTACACAGAACAGCTGTCTCGCTGCACAGAATAGCTCTAACTGCACAGAATAGCTGTCTCGCTGCACAGAATAGCTCTAACTGCACAGAATAGCTGTCTCACTGCACAGAATAGCTCTCACTAAACAGAATAGCTGTCTCATGCAGTGGGCTTCAACTCCATGCCATCAAAAAACTAGCAAAGACAATGCAAGTGATTTTCTTTTTTTATTTTATTTACTAAAGTGTGCTCATATCCAAAAACCTATATGTATGTATATATTTAATGAACCTGTATAGGCATATGTAAACCAAATGTTTTCTGTCTCATTGTGTCTCTGCAGGTAAGTGGGACTGGATGGAGGAGGCTGGCATGGGCTGGCATGGGTACCTCTGCAGTGGCACCCTTGGTGAAAGGATCAGCTTCCCAAAAAACCCACCTCTGTGGTTGGCCACGCTTTTCCTGCAGCAAATTCTCACTTTTTCTTTCTCTCTCTATCTCGGTCTCTCTCTTTCTCTCTCCATCTGTTTCTCTCTACCTCTTTCTCTCTCTCTCTCTCTCTCTCTCTCTCTCTCTTTTTCTTTCCCTTTCTCTCTCTTGCTTCCTCCCACTTTCCTTCTCTTTCCTTCTCTATATGATTTATTAACAGCTGCTGTACAGTGAGCTCTAATTGGATATTATGTATTCCCTATTCAGAACACAGCCAGGGAGAATAGTATAAACTGACTGCATTATCCTCCCCAGAGATGCAACTCATGTGTCACACTGGAGTTGTGAGGAAGCCCCTCACACCAGCCTGTAATTGCTTCGTTTTTCTTTCATATTTAGCTGCAGATTAGTTATTTCTCTCTCTCCTTCATTCCTTAAGTAAGCTGGAGCAATGGTGAGCTAAAACAGACCAGTGAGAGGGAGGGAGGGAGGGAGGGAGAGAGAGAGAGAGAGAGAGAGAGAGAGAGAGAGGGAGGGGGAGGGAGGGAGG
>JAOYMR010000014.1:5635288-5646863 GCA_025802075.1 Tenebrosternarchus preto | reverse complement strand
CCCCCCCCCCCCCCCCCCCCCCCCCCCCCCCCCCCCCCCCCCCCCCCCCCCCCCCCCCCCCCCCCCCCCCCGCCCGAGCAGTGAGGGGTAGGACAGGGCTTGTCAGTGAGCCGTCGGTGAGGGTTTGGCACAGGGCCTGTCAGTTAGCTGTTTGGAAGGGGGTGGTGCTTCTCCTGTCAGTTAGCATTGGAAGGGGGTGGTGCGGGGTCTGTCAGAGCGCCGTCAGTGAGGGGGCGGAGCACAGCGCGTCCTGCTGTTGTTTCAGACACCCCTGAAAACCACATGAAAACCTGGGAGATCATTGCATCACTGGTGGCATCAGGAATCCAATCACGTCTTGCCAGACACAGATAATCCCTGTACAGCGCCTTTGGAGGTGGGAAAACAACTCATGCAACTCTGCTTGTGAAGGGCTTGCATAACTAGTTCTTGCAGCAAAATGAATTTGTTACTCTCTTTGACTGTGAGTAATAAACACCATTTTAGAGATAAGCAATTAACTCCACCTCTAGTAATGTCTTGAAGATAGTTCTCTACGATCTAGAGAGAGACTTCAGACATTTTATTTTATTTTAAAAAGTTACTAAATTGAACCTATATCTATCTATCTATAATAACCGCGAGAAAAAATTCGCTTGAATGGCAAATGTGAAATATGCAGGACTCAGTCAGATAAGGGAGAACAGCTCTTCCCGTGTCTGTACCCCCTCCCTCCCGCAGCAGCCCATACAGAATCAATCTCCCCCTGATGACGGAGGGTGGGGGTCTGTCAGCCTGCCATAATCCTGAGCAATAGCACTGTCGTTACCGCCAGCGTCAAAAAACGAAAACGAAAAAAAAAAACGAACCCCCTCCTCCGTGACACACAACGGCCCCTGTCCAGTTGCGTGGACCCCCAGTCCTCTCCGGGGGGGCCTCCCCTCTCCGGGGGCCTCTCCGGGGGGGCCTCCCCAGCGGCGACGGCCCCTGCTAATGCTCAATAATTGTAACAAAGTGGGAAATCGATGAAGGTTTCTGAAGTCACGGCGGCGGGTGTGAATCGATCGGACTGCGAGGTGAGGAGTCCACCTTCCTCCCCCCTGCGTTTACATGCTACAGCGGGCTGCCCCTCCACCCAGCTGCCCCTCCACCCAGCTGCCTGTTGGCGAGCGCTTTCTGCAAGGGCCGTCTCCGCAGACCGCGGCGGGCCCCCTGCCGCGTGAGGCTGCGCGCCTCGCTCCCGCCTCCCTGCACCGCCACGTTGCCATGGCTCAGTGGGCCAACAGCGACCTCGGGAGCTGCCCCGCATTTCGAATTTGACTTTCATGGCCATTTTGACAGTGTAAAAGGTTTTCTATTATTGGAGCTCCTAGTCGAACTCTAGGTTTGTGTGGCCAGATAGAATGGACTGAAAAGGCCTCCCAGGAGCAGGGGAGGCAGCACATGTGATGCAGCAGAATTTCTGCGGGACTGTAGATTTGCTGGAGCCATATGGAGTCCAATAGGATTTCGTTTCTGGCCCATTCCATATTAGAATTGCAATTATACCAGAAAGTGTGGTGCAGGAAGATAAGAAACAGGAACATGCATCCAGCTACATGTGTGTGTGTGTGTGTGTGTGTGCGTGTGTGTGTGTGTGTGTGTGAGTCTGCACAGGTGCATATATGCATGTACATGCAAACGTTTATGTCTATGCAGGGTTGCCTGACTGCACCATGACTGTAGTCTTTTTTTTTCTTTTTATATGAGCTTAAACCTCGGGATTTGAAAAGCACACTTTTAATGTAGGAAACATAATATCATCTGCAGTTGCCATGAGACAGCAGCCCTTTGTGCAACGACTAAAGGCCAAGTCACACAGAAAAGCGCTCTGCATTTCATGTTCTCCATTTTAATGACCTTCAAAATGTCAGTTAGAATGTCCCGACAGCCTGTGAAGTCCCCTGCCAGTACCCAGCTCTCAGACCCCTGTGTTACGCCACCCCACCAGCGCATGCCCCACCCCTCCCCCCGACAACCCGCCACGCCAGCTTCCCTCTTTAGCCCGTCTCCCAAGGGAGGAGGAGGCAAGGGGAAAGAGGAGAGAGGAGCCAAAAAGGAGAGAGAAAGGAGAAAGAGAGATAGTAGATGTGAGAGAAGTTGGGGGGAGGGCTGGACAGTGCTAATGTGCCTATAAATGGACTTGAGTCAGGTTTGGCTGGCCAGCTGAGATTAGCATCCTTTCATACTTCTACATCTTCCTCATTCCCATCTGCTGCAGTGAGCATAGTGTTAAAAAACATTAGTTTTGAATTAAGCATTTGATTTCAACATTTGTAATAGCTATTGTAATAATGCTTATAGCTTTGGCTAGTTTATTTTATAGGGCCATGACTGCCATTTTGCATAATGCATGGCAGATGGATGTCCATTAAAAGTCTATAGACTCAGTAGTCTGTTGTAAATTCAGTGAGAGGAGCAATAAACTGTCTGTTATATACAGATAAATTGCCTCTTACGCATATGTGCTTCCACTTAAAACCAAGTGTTGTACCCCATTCAGACTGAAATGTGAACCTGCACTCTGTATAGTTGCAAAAAGCCTATCACTAAAATATGCCATTTGTTATTCCTGTATGTACCATGCAAGTTCATTATAAGAGAATGGCTCCTTTTCAATTTAGTATGCTATTAATAGTATTATCAGGCAACAAAAATAGACCGGCTGCTGGATTAGAAACCCCACCCTTTCCGTGGACTGAGCTCCGTTCAGGAGTGATCTGAAGGCCCTGCTGTCAGCGAGGGTTTTTGAGGAGGAGGAGGAAGAGGAGGAGGCGGCCGTGCAGGAGGGCTGCAGCAGGCCACTAACGCGTCTGGCCACCAGTGATTTATAACCTTAATTAGAATATTCCTTCCCCTCGCTGTGAATTGCTCCGTGTTTTACATGACCCCTCGTTAAGGGACCTGGTCCACATCTCGCCGCCTCTCCCGATGCCTCCTGTAACGAACGAGGGAGTGACTGGACGCGGCAGGATCTGCTCGGACACCAGGCCACCCTGGACCGGCAGCCTTTAGCAGCACTTCGAGTTCAAAAGTTCGTGGTCTGTGTCTTCAAGATGTTTGGTTTTTAACCGGAATTTCTAAAATGCTGCATGTAATTATTGGTCAGGCTTCCTCTCTGTGTATGTTTGCAGCTGTTTCGCAGAAGCAAGTGGCAGTACATTCTGTTTTGTCTTTGGTATGGCACCTTAACAAGGCCTGAAAATCTTCAGGCAAAGCTGATGGTGAATCAGTTGGGCTTGTTTTTGCAAGGTTCGGTTTTGCCCATGTTCAGCATGCAACAAACTAAATAACTCGACATGAATCAGACTCCTTGCACTCACACCCCACGATTTCATTTTAGGTTTGTGAGTCTAATAAAGTAGAAATTAAAAGCACTTTTTTGCATCTAAAACAAACTGATCTTTAGGTATAAAGTACACCTGGGTACAGTGTCTATTGAAGTAGTACATTTTAAAGGCAACTGATTTCCATTTTTTCTGCGACCATCAAGTAAATATATATTTTTTATATTATTATTTTATTTGCATGGAACAGCTGAATGGAGGCTATTGTTATTGGTCCTGTAAGTCTAATAAAAATATTGTTAAACGTGGTGATATATTCGTGCTGTGACATATATACAGATATATACAGACAGCAAGGGGTAGGGAGTCATGGCTTTTATCCAACTGAAATGAATTGAACTTAAGTGATACATCAAAGCATGACAATTTTTGCATTCATTGCTAAGGCAATAATGTGTGGAGAGTGGAGAGTGGGATTAGTACAAAGAACCTCACACAGAAGGAGGGCTGTCTTTTTTCCTCTGTGTTTTTTAAAGGAACAGCAGGCCCTTCCTTCATAAACACCAGTAATTGTGCACGTCAGCGTTCACTTACAGACGTTAGCTCCCTAAGAACTGTGCAAAGCATCCGCTGGTGAGACATTCACTTAATAGCAGGAAGAGACATTCCTTGCTCCCTCCCTCCCTCCCTCCCTCTATGACTGTATGTCTATCTTTCTCTCTCACTCTGCCATCCTCTCTGTTTGTTTGCATCTGTCTCTCCCTCCCTCTACTCTCTCTCTCTCTCTCTGATACACCTCCCACCCCACTCTTTTACATTTTTACGTTGCTGCAAGGTATGCAGGCCCACTCTTTATCTACATTACAAAAGCCGTGAAATCCCACTCTCAGGCTGCAGGGGGCGCTGGGCCCCAGAGCTCTGCCACATACCCCTTCTGAAGAGGCGGTGGAGTGAGATGAAAAAGAACCTCTCGGTTCTAGAGGGGCCGCGGTTCTGGCTGACCTCAGCCGAGTCTCTTCCTCTCCCCCCAGTGTGGACAGGACACAAAGAACCGAGGACCCCGTTAACCGTGACTCTGTGTGGTGTCTTTGACAGACTTTGTGCCCTTGAATGCTCTAACTGGCATATAAACTCATTGACCATGCTACTTTTATATGGTTTCTTTATCTACATTTATTATATAGTGCTGTCTACAGCTGTCCTAGTTAGAGCTGGCACCCTGTGCATCTTTATGGGTACGGTCGCCTCCCCTTCTGATGTCTGTGTTCTTCTGCATGTGATCTGAGACTGTTTTAGCATCAAAGCAGCTCTGAGCAGAGGACATATAAAAAAACAAGAACCAGCAGGCCTTCAGGTTCAAACTGACTTTATTGGACCTTCAAACAGTGCAGGAAATATTTTGGTTTCATTTTTGAAAGTCTCAAATATTCAAAGTTATTGTTTTATGGTGTGTTGAAAAAAACAGTTTTCGCCATTTTGCCCTTTGCATACCACTTGTATATTTCACTTATAGACACCTAAAAAAAAGAAGAACATGCATCAGAACAAATGTGCAGGTCTGTGCAGGGGCAGATAAACAGGGCAAGAAACGGCCCAACGACAGAGCAGTGAGAAATTCACTTGTCTCTCACCCACGAGACTCACAAGACCATCCGCCTGTTTCCAGTTCAGCGCCAACTTTGTTCAGTGGTTTGACGAATCCAACGCTCACAGTCACTCTGGTAGCTCAGCAGGTAGAGAAATGGAAGTGAGGTGCTTGCAAAACCAAGGGCATGGGTTCATTTTGCAGGGAGCACAGGTGCTGTCATCCACGCTGATAAATACACAAACTGTTCTGGATAAGGACATCTTCCAAATCCTGTAAATATTATTCCCTTCAGTTTTGATGAAGTCCTTGTAAGGGTCAGAATAAATTAAAGAAAGTGCTCTCATATTGCCGTGAAACTGTCTCTGAAATCCCAGTCCAAGCAACTTCATCTTCCATTATCTCATCGATAAAGTTCAGTGCTATTAATGTGCCACATAAGCAGTTATCTCATCATCTTGAACCTCTTTGAGAGATTCTGAGGAATCTCAGCCAAATACCTCACCCTAATGCACTAATGTCTACTTCTTAAATATACACCCTTTATTACATTTTACAGTTTCAGCATTTGGCACACAGTCTTATCCATAGTGACTTACAAATTTAATACTGGCCGAGTATGGATGCTCTCTGGGAGATAAATCTGTGATCTTGGTGTCACCAGGAGGCAGGTCTGCTCTCTGTACACCACAAGGTCTCCTTCCAGTCCTTAGATGTTCTCAGCACAGTAAAAACTGTGGTTAAAGCACTTCCACTCTATCTGTACTTGTGAATTCTTCTGGTTAAATGTTGAGTTCAATTATCAGTTCTTTCTAAAAGCCCACATAGAAACCCACATCCATTTCGATTGAGCTTAAGGGTGCCCAACCTCTCAGAGATCATGCTGCAGTCTTTAGTTTCAACCATAATCCATTCCAACTGGCCCAGCTAATCAAGGGCTTCATGAGTATTTGAACATTAGTGGGTGGAGCTGTGCATCTGGGTTGGGAGTGTACACAGCATGGAAGTGCTCCAGGAGCTGCATTAAGCACCAGAGCGTTGTAGCTACAGTGCCTCCATGTGCTGTCACGGGTTCATGACAAATTCTTACACTGACAAGAAATCCTGAAAGCTCATCTATTTCTCTGAGGTGTCTCTAGTCTTAGAGTTGTGGCCATTAACCTTTGACTTGGTTTTGAGTCTTCACATACCTCCTTTAAATAGTCATGGTCTAGTCAGGTGGTCTTCCATCACTGTTTCTAAATGTTTTCAATTTACACTGAAGATCTGAAAAGTGCTGAATAATTCTCTTCTCTTTGTCTAAATCCATTTATTCTTACAGCAGTATATATATATATAAGGTAGCAACTAGCAGAACCTTAGTTTTGAGGTTCTGTTACTATTCACTGTTTGCTGGATTTTTTATTGACATTGTCAGTGTATTCCTGTAATTTAATACTGCTGATAGAATTGTGGAAAGCATTTAACAACATGCACTGCTATATGTCAGCATATATCTTTTTATATATATATATGTGTGTGTGTGTTGCTTCTGCTCCAGTGGGGGTTATTTCAGAACTGTAAACTCTACAAAACGGAACATTATGACAGGATGTCAGTGATATCCGGCTGTGTGTGTATTTAAGAGGAAAAGATGGAGACCTTTGGGTAAAAACTCTTCTTGTTTGTCCTGCAACAGCTAGAAACCTTCATCTAACCCTCCTCTCAGTTGACATTCATGTTGGCTGAACGTGAGATACTTTTCTCTTTTTCCTGAGTGTAAACAAATGATAACCTGCTATCATACGCTGTGCACTCGATTAAAACTTCCCAGAGGGCACAGTGTGGCCGCTCCAAGTTTAGCACAGGCAAACTAAGCCCATAATTGTCAGGCGTCTTCTCCCTCCTGTCAGGTTTTCCACTGCCTTCCTCCTCCCCAGCAGTGGCCTCCACCTGAGGGTTTAATTGCAGGAGCAACTGAAGCATCTTCGTGCTCCATTACGTTTGTATGCGGCAAACAGAGCCCACAATTAGCGTGACACTAGGGTACCGTATTATACCACCAACCCCCCCGGCATGCCCTCCACCCTCCACCCTCCCCCACCGATCTCTCCATCCCTCCCGCTGCCCCCCCCAGCAACTCCTAACGCTTCAAAGGGATCCGCCTTCCGTGAAGCTCCTGAGTCGCCTGCCTCTCGGGCCGAGCGCAGGGGCGGCGCCCGGGCTCAGCGCAGACGCCTATAGCGACACCGTAGGACGGAATATTTTTGCTTTTCTGTAGCGGCACTATTAGCGAAATGTGCTTAGCCCTTGAGAATATTCTTTCGGTGCACTGTCACTGCCAACTGGACACACAGACTTGGTCTGAAGTGTTGAATCTAAATGTGTCAGCAGTAACGCGAGTCTAAGCCTTGGGGCGTAATGTATTCCAGATTATATATTCTGTGCCCTTTTTCTCTCTTTCTCCTTGTCAGTCAGCCCCAAGAGCTGTCTATATGGCAAGGGATCATAAAATGGCCTCTGCTTACTTTCTAGGAATTTGATTGGCTGGTAATGTGGAGTGTGTGTCAGGGGCTTTGTCTGAGCTGACAGGAAGTCGGCCCTGAAGGATATGACATCGTAATGAGTCGGCGTTATCACCACCATTAGATGGCCCGCACGGCACAGTCTGAGTGAGTGCTGTGGGGAAGCCGGCGACAGTAGAGTCCGTGGATCCATCACGCAAACACGCCATTGTGCTCTCGCAGAACGCGACGCTTTTTTAATGCTAATTGAGTGCATTTCATTTCGGGAGAGGCACGAAAGAAGGAAATAAATGTTGGTGGCTTCGGTGATAAAGGGAGCGTGATTAGAGCGCAGTCTCACTCAACATGCCGCGCTGGAGAGACCGGCACGTCGGAATGATGGCTCTCGTCGGAACCGCTGGTCTTGCGTATCTCTCACTCTCTCTCACACACACACACACACACACAACCATCCTCAGCTCACTCCCAGCATGGTGTAATATAGACTTTCCCAGGATGTGAAACACCAGCTGTGCACGTGGCTGTCTGTCATTATTCCACCGCTGTTTTCTGCTCAGAGTCACTCACAGCCTGTTTTTGTGCACTACCTTAATTACTCATACACTCACATCTGCTGCTACCTCACTTCCTCTTCCCTTTCTCACGCTGGTCTCCCTTCCTTTCCCAGTGCTCACCTCAGGAAACAGTACGTACACAAATGTAATGATTCACAGATGACCTGGACGTCAAATCGTCCCAGAGACACTGAGCTTCCAAAACTTCCTCTTTCAATTAACTTTATGGACTCTTGAGGCCACTGCCCAGTGCTGTGTTTACAGTGTCTCTTTTGTTGGGCTTCGTGTGTTTTACTGAGCGAGGCAGACACTAACAGATGGCTCAGACTTCCTCCCCAGCTATTAATGGTTAATTATCTGGATCAAATTTGCATCTTAATAACATGCTAATAATCGAGGAGAGGAGGCATCGTGGAAATGGAAACTAGCTGAGAGTCTGTGTGGGGTTCATCCTGGGGTGATCAGGTATTCGTCTGAGGGAATGCAAATCAACATCAACATGTAGGTTTACAGTTATGGCGAAAAGGTCTGTCCTCATTCTGCAGCAGAAGCCCGTAGAGCTGCGAGTTAACGGACACGCTTCTCCAGCTGCTCTCCGCCGTCAGCCGCGGCAGGGGCCTGAACTGGGTGGTGGCGTGAGGGCGCGGGGAGTGTGGAATAGTGTAGAATCTTCCAGGCTGGTCTCAGCACGCCCACCGAGCAATGCTAGTAACTTCACAGAATCTTTACCCGAAACTAGCAATGCAAAATAATGGAATATTAGAACTAAATTCTCAGCTAAGATTTTACTGATCCACTGAGGCCTGTTTCAATTTACATCCTTTAGCTCCTAAAAAAAAAAAGTGCACCGTTTGGTATATTTGACTGGCATAATGTTCTTTCATACGTTTACCTTTATGATTAGCAATAAGTTTGTTTATTAGAATGCAAGCCCTTTATTGTGATACCTACCCTACTGCATTTGTTCGTTGTATCATATTAGATTATTTATTTGTATCATAATGTATTATATTATTATTTCCCAGTCCCTGGATGGTGATACATACTTTCCTACCAAGCCCAGCCTAATAGAAACACAGGGCCAGTCACCTCATGAGAGCTTTGCCAACACTTAAGTTCTCTCACTTGATAGCAGCCTCAGCTAACGTTTATATTCCAGTTATTATAAAGTTGCCATTATGTGCTCTGAAACTCCATGCAATTACTTCAGACCGCATGGGGCTACTTTGACTTGGGCTCTAGGGGAGGCACCGGAAAACACTGTAATACGTTATTAATGCAATTGCCTTCCATTACTACTTCAACAAAAACTGAAGCAAGCTAATGAAGCAGTGCTCATAGTCGCCGGCGTTACCGACGCCGCGCCCAGCGGTGCTGCCTCAGGTCCGGGGAGAGCGACGACGCGAGACGTCGGCCGAAAAGCACGGAGAGGAGGGCAGGTGGCGGCGGAGAGCCAGGTGCCTCCCGCTGAATTGTGAAGTGGTAAAGGGTGAGATGTAGGTGAGCTTCATCTGCATTTACTCGGCGTGAGCACAGATTCCCTCGCACCGCCTGCTGGAGCGCTACCGCTAGCTGGAAATAACACTTCCTTTGGTTATTCACAGGACAGAGGGACATTTCTCCTACACTCCCAAGAACCCGTTGGTGGGTTCGTTCTGTCTCTCATTCATTTCTCTTGTACTTTCATAATTTTATACATTTATGTCATTTTCAGTAATTACTAAATAATATACCTTAAGGTTAGTGGATAATAATAAACAGTTAAACAGCAGAGCACCAAGTCAAGCTGCAACTGTGTGTCTGGAAGTTCAAGACACAGAATAGAAAACCAACAGACAGACCACAAAGTACTTTTAGACAACAAAGCGTTTCTGCAAGTCACCCTGGACAAGTGTGTCTGAGCATGTCGCCTGTGTAAATGGCAGGAGATGAGAGAGAAGGAGAGAGAGAGAGAGCTGCTGCACAGCGCTGAGCTGAGGAACGATAGAGGGAACAGATGGAAGCCTTCCATAATGTGGCATAAAATGTGACTGTTGCCACGTGTCAGAATTCTCCTATGGGGCGGCACAACGGACGGCAAGACCTCGGTTCCGACCTCAATTCCGTTCTGGCAGCAAACCGGGGGGCTCTGGAGGCTGTGTTGTTGCCGTGTGCATTCTAAGTGGCTTGGTCGGATGTCTCCCCGGCACACGGTCGGTGCGTGTGGAGCAGGAGTCATGAACACGGTCCTGGATGTGAGAAGCCACGTATAATCTTGAATAAATAGATAAAACCGCCCCCTCCGCCCTAAGGCCCCACCCCTCCGGCTCGACGACACGCTAAACACGCGGCTCCTGTCATCCGCTCTGAGGCTCTGAGTCAGAAAAGCAAGTATTTTAAGAAAGTTCACCTCCCCTGCATGAAAATGGAAAAAAGTCACGTTTCTTATTCCCATTCATCTGGGAGGCCTGATACCACCCCTACCCCAACCACCACCTCCTCCTGCCCCCCCCCCACCGAAGCCTCTTGGCCCCACTGTGATGGTCTCCTATCGTTCCCTCCCGTCTCTCTCTCCTCGGCGAGGCTCGTGGCCCTGTGCTCTCCTCATTAAAACAGAGGCTGCACACAGTCACACCGCTGACCTGTCACCATCGATTTCCCTAGGCTCGGAGGAAGAGTTCTCCCTCCGGGGTCGTCCAACTTCAAAACCCCCCGCTCAGAAGTCTTTGTTAGCAACTTTCCCCCAAGGTGCCACAGTGGGGGGGGGGGGGGAAATAGGAATAAAAGAAATGGTTTGAAAATGTGAGACCAGAGCTTGTTATGAAATATTGGCAAAGCAAAATTAGGTTTGTGTTTCGTCTATTTAATGCTAACCTTCTCTTTACTCTTCCGTTCTGCAGATTTTAAGAGGCAGAATGCGGTGTGCCTCTTTGGTATAGAGCATCATTTGCAAGCACATCTAAAAACAAACCGGTGCTTGTTATATTCACATATGGATTTCTGTATTCTGTGGTGGGTCGTTAAGCTGACATGCAGTCATGCAGAGTGGTATTTCACTGCTTTGCAATGCATGAATGGATGCATACTGTTTGTTTTTTTTATCTTGTTTGGTGCCACATAGTCTAAGGCAATGTGTTTGGACAGACACTGATACAGCAGTGCATAAAAAAGCCCTGGTGATACTAAGGGCCTGGTCAGCATAGCCCATTTGCGGACGTTTTAGTCTAGCAGATGACAAGCTCATTGTAAACTCACCGTGAGCAATTCATTTGCTGAAGCTCGGCAAGGAAAAACTAAACAAAACAGCAACAAAAATTCCTCAAATCCACTGAGTTATGGGCCGGCTATCTCCCTGACCGCTACCTGGTTCAGATTTTACAGGCGTTTGAAAGATTCATGATTTCTATATCCCTTCAAATATGGCTGAATATTGGAATGTGTACCTGCTCACGTAAGGCGTCGTAAACGGCTGAGCTTTATGGGGATGCTCTGGGTATAGAGAGGTTCTGGAGGTGTGTTTATATTTATGGGGATGCTCTGGGTATAGAGAGGTTCTGGAGGTGTGTTCATCTTTATGGGGATGCTCTGGGTATAGAGAGGTTCTGGAGGTGTGTTCATCTTTATGGGGATGCTCTGGGTATAGAGAGG
>JAOYMR010000014.1:5584750-5594763 GCA_025802075.1 Tenebrosternarchus preto | reverse complement strand
TTAGGGTAGAGATCTCTGGGAAGTAAGAGTAGAGGTCTCTGGGAATGAGAAGATCTCTAGGTGGCTGGTGCTAAAAGTTAGGGTAGAGATCTCTGGGAAGTAAGAGTAGAGGTCTCTGGGAATGAGAAGATCTCTAGGTGGCTGGTGCTAAAAGCTGTAGGGGAAGTGGTTAGGACTCCCTATTTACAGAGAATTTCCCCATATCATTGATATCCATCCTTACCACACACTTCTACTTAAAGCACCAGGTACCACTGGACATTAACGACTGGTGAAACACAATATTGAGACACCTTACATATTACCCCTTTAATCAGAGTGTGTTCAAGACCACTAAAGTAGAAGCCAGTTTGTCCTCATTCTGTCACTCATCATTGTGGGAATTGGGATTTGTGCTCTGATGAACGCAGAGTGTGTGTGTGTGTGTGTCTGTGGGTGTGTGTGTGTGGGTGTATGTAATTGTTTATTGCTCAGAATGTATTTTAACTGTGCAGTTACTCTCATGCTTTGGTTCTGTTGCTGCTTGAGAGAAAAAAATGTGTTCTTGATTGGTGCAGGTCAGCTTCACCTTTAAGCCGTATACCAATTAACACCTAATGCAAAACAGTGTCAATTTAAGTTGACATGGTAACAGACGAATGCCAGAGATGTGGGTTAGCAAGAGGTCAACCTTGATGTTTCGATGGTCGATGATGTTTTTCTTTAGTACATCAGGTGGAGAGGAGAGATCCATAAAGCCAGTCATTTTCAGGCTGTTATGGAGAGTTAATGAGACCTGAAATGTCCGAGACAGTTGGATAGAAAGCAGAAGGTCATGATGAGTGACCTTGGATCCACTGATTAAATTACACTGCCACAGGGTCGATCTCGCATGCAACGAGTGTTTGATACTCTCCTGGCTCGGCTGGTCTCTCCTGGCACGAAGGGCAACGATGGGCTCTCTCATCACACACTCTCACACATTAACCTCCCACTTCTTCCTAAGCAATATTTATGACGGCCCCAAAGCCGTCAGTGCTGTGACACTGTCAAACCTTTTGAATTCTCCTTGACAAAATAATTTTTAAAAGTTTAACTTTTATTTAAGCTAGACTGAAGGCAGAATTACAGTGAGGCCGATACAGGTGAAGCAGAATATTGAACTGTCAGTATTTTTTAAATGGGCAGAGAGGAGTTCTCATGTACCTTTATTGTAAAATCCCTGTCATAGACTTATTTTTGCAAGCATTGTATTGATTGGAATGATGGCTGAATTTAAACTCAGAGTAATCTATATTTCATTCCCTCCCTGATTGAAAGCCATTATAAAAGAATTTTGCAAGTATGTAGTGCCATTGATTTTTGTCCTCTTCACTGTATATTCGTGTCCTATGGAGTCCCAATTCTTTGGGAATTAATTGTTAGAAGTGTTAAAGGACTTGGCTTTGACTTAATGACTATTCACACCAACACTTATCAACTAGGAAATCAGATACTACTGTTTGAAGTTGATGCAGAAATATTTCTTCTAATATTTGTTTATTTTCTAATATCTATTCCTTTCCTTTAAGTTCTCATAAGATCAGCATAATGTTTGGGTTTTAGATGAATTGTCTGGCGCACACACCTACACACGTTCTCATTTTATTTCTTTTGTATATTAGAACACGTATGTAAATGTATACTGGTGTCCTCACCCAGCCCTGTGTGTGTGTGTGTGTGTGTGTGTGTGTGTGTGTCACACAGCACTGAGGGATAACCGGATCGACCTGGTGAGGGCCACGGGGCAGGAGCTCACCATCAGCATCCGTGAGGCAGCGTTGACTGATGAAGGTCCTTACACCTGCTCCCTGTTCACCATGCCTGTGAAAACAGCCAAGGCCTACCTGACCGTACTCGGTAAGACCTGCGGAGCTCGGCACTAAAACCCACACATCTGCACACACCTTCGCTTGAAACGCGCATGAAACTACATCATTCTAAACGTTCTGTGAAAATTTATTCAATGCCCGTCCTATAGATCGTTCCAGTGTTAGGAACAGCCAAGTCACTTGTTTGTTGACTGGATTGGTTCGTATGTTTGGCAGTGCTAAAGGCTGAGCAAAACCAATTGTGAAAAGATGAAAGATTTTGTAACTTCAAAGTACTTTTATACACAGCAAGGAGTTGTTCTTTTTCACACCTCAGGTCTGTGTTATGCTGCTGTATTGTTACAGAATTTTTAGTCCATTTTAATGAGTTTGAAAATCTATGAAAGGCTTGACAGCAAAGCAATATCATCACCACAGAATACAGCAAAATTCAGTTAGGGATCTTTTTTAAAGAGTTGGTAGATAATTTGATTTTTTACCTCATGAAGTCACGGGCGTGTTCCAAATGTAATGTCAGTGATCTGGGTTTAATGAAACATATCAGCCTGGTCGCAGACAATCACGCAAAAACCACCTAGAAGACACTTTAATTAGTCTCTCTATGAGCACTCTTCTCTACTTTTGTCAATCAAAAGTCAAACAAACTTCGTTTCACAGAGTTCCTTTTTTGTGATATCACTTGCACTGTCAACACTGCCGTATTTCTTAATTCCATATTTCTAAGCTAATTAGGTGCTCAATTACTCAATTACTTAGTCTAATTTTAATTACTTGGAGTATGCCATTAAAATCATTACAGAGATGTGTGCACATTATATGTGTGTATGTATGAGTGTGTGACAGAGAGAAAGAGAGTAGAAGCAGCTCACACATAACAGACTTACTCATTGTGAATATGGATAAAATTAATTTACTCATGCTGTTTAATGATGTAAAAAAAAAAAAAGTATGATTAATTCATTTTATAATTATCCGCTCAGTTTTTATGCAAATAGCACATTCTTAAAACAGCTTTCAAAGTCAGACATACATTACAAAACAAGACCTTCTTTGATAGTCATAACAGTGATAGTACTGTTTTAAGATGTAGTATAGAACAGTAATGTACGCTGAGCTCAGGAACTCGGCTCTACACCGGTTCTTCCTCTATGAAATGTGAAATTGGAACACGAATGAAATCAGAACCTTTTGCTCTGTAGCCCTTATTCTACTGAAGCTACGTAAATTCAGTAGTATGTTCCATTAGTAGCCATCATGGCGAAATGTAATACTGAATTCCTTTAATACACCGTTGTTTAACCAACCAATAGGGAAATAAAACTCCATGCATGACATCAGCAGAAGCATTACGAGTTGTTTTTATAGAATTCTGAAAGTACATGAAGATAACTTTCTTTTTAGTTTTGGTTTATTTTTGTGTCTGGCCATTCTCTGTTCATTAATATACTACTTCTACCGGTACACATCGTTTTATGTATTAATGATATGCATTAATGCAGTTTTAATAAGCTAGCTGACTGAAAGTTAGTCTGTTGGCTAATTTAACTTCTGTTTGAGGTGGCCAGGGGTCAGGCATATTTAAGCACAAATGTTTAGTGGTAGATACTAGCTAAAGCCAGTACTTTCAGGGAGACCTTTTTATTTCATACGGCCTTTATAATTAAACTTTTCTCTGCTCTTCTTTGACTGTATTTTTACCCTGATTATTTTTAAATAAGTGTTTTAACTATGCACTTTGTTTTACTCTCTGCAGTTGTACTTTTATCCTTGAAGTATAGTTCTTAAATAGTTTTTTTACTTTAATTAATCAACATTCTGTTCTCTCAATTTGAAGATACATTAAAAGACATTTAATGTATCTTTTATTTATTTATTATAAATTTTTTTATTCACTTTATTTAAATCATATTTAGCTTTTTTGCAATGAAAGTGAATAAATGAAGGTGTTGAATACTAACGTGAGACGTAAGTTAATCGCAGTGGTGCAATGGCACAGACTAGGAAATCTAGCTAATAGTAATAATAACAATAATCTAGCTAATAGTAATAATAACAATGATCCAGTGAACTTTCACTATTTTTGCTATCCAATAGTACCTTCACAGGGAGGTGGAGCATGTTAGAGAGTCCACAAGTGTGGGTGGGGCAGGCTGATGCTACGTCTGGTGTAGGAGAGTGAAATGATAGATCTATTTTACAATGGCTTTGCTCAAAGTTTGTCTCATATTGCTAAAACCAGGAACGGGACAACGGGAACAAGGCTGTTGCTTTTAACAGTTGTAAGTGGTTTGAATAAATGCATGCCATAGTTCTGTACAGTTTATTTTCCTCCAGCCTGGACCATCTCATCAAACAAAGTAAGCCAAACAGAACATAACCAGGAAGATCTGCAGTGGCTTCTAAGATTCGGCTTTTGTGTTTGCTATGTAGATTTGAACTGTGTGCTGTAGTTCTTCTGGTCTTGATTTATTTGTTTAGAAGTGCGATCACCATGTGGTGCCCTTGGGGGCAGTAATGCTCGGCAGAATTCCTCTGCAATTCACAAGAACCCAATCTCATTTTTTCCCCAAATGATGATTCCTATTGATTTCCCATGTTTGTTTCTCTTGCTTCACAGAAGAGCTTTAAATCTTTCAACTAAAACTGGGGAGCTTTTCCATTCTTTAGATGTTCGTGATGTTTGTCCAGTGGTGCAGGCAAAGGCTCAGAAACAAGGGGAAAGAGGATGAGAGCAGGGGTTTGGACGTTCACGCGTTCTTCTCACCCAGCTGGACTGTGTGCATTTAGACAAGTCTCTGAGGCTGTGGAATTTATCTGACCAAAAATTCTCACAGAACTGTAAAATAGAGAGCCATTTTCTTTTTTTTACTTAAAAAAAAAATCTGGAGGTAAAATTGAATGAAATTTGCCTTTCACCACTTTCATTTTATCAAAGATAGTTTTACTCTGTGACACTGTTACAGTATAAACACCCACTATGGATGAAAGGTTCAAATTCAAATTAACTTCAGGGGGAAGAATAATACCCCAAGCAAAACTAGTGAATTTAAACAGGTGAGCGGAGAATTCTGAATGTTTTGATTATTATCACCTACAGCTACATGGGAGAAAGTACCCTTGGTTCTCTCACATTCCTGTGTGGCTCTTTTTGTGCACTAAAACCAGGGGCTTTTTCCAAAATGCCCTGGCCTTCAAGCCCTTTGAAAGACCACAGTGAAAATAAATTGTGGTTATGTTATCCCTTCACTAGCACATCAGTCTTCTCTTACACTCTGTTGATTGCCAGCTTTAAAATAGTTTAATAGTTCTCCTACTTCATTCTCTTTCTCTCTGTCTTTCTATATCTCTTTCACTCTCTTTCTCGCTCTCACTGTCTTTCTCTCTCACCCCCCACAGGGGTACCTGAGAAGCCAGAGATCAACGGTTTCACTAAGCCGGCGATGGAAGGTGACCACATCACCCTGACATGTGTGACCTCGGGCAGCAAACCCGCCGCGGACATCCGGTGGTTCCGCAACGAGAAGGAGATCAAAGGTAGAGAACCATGGATGAGCACAGTGTGCGATAAATCATGATTAACTACTTCTTTAATAATTCATTAAATGGCTCATTGCGTGCAGGCAAAAAAACTAGAGACTTTGTTACGTTTAGAGTCCTTTTCATATGGATGTACTCCTGTAACTCCCATATCTTCTAAAGCCAGCAAAATTTACTGTTCTGTAGAAGAAGTTAATATTCTGTCCACATACAACTACTACAGTGGTGTAGTCACAGGCACCCCATAGATTACATGAAACCACTCTGTGTGTGTGTGTGTGTGTGTGTGTGTGTGTGTGTGTGTGTGTATATATATATATATATACACACACAGAGAGAGAGAGAGAGATTGAGCTGGCAAGTGTGCCAAGATAGTAAGTATTGTAGTTTATTATTTAGCAGTCATTATAGCAGTTGGCTCAACACAACAGCACCTCACCACCACATATTAGGCTATAATTAGTTGTCATATAGTTTAGCTCCTTAGACTCAATTGCTGTCATATATGTGACCTCATTGTGTCATTTCTCAATGGTTAAATGATAATGATAGAAGCTAATGTAGCCTCCTCGGCCTGTTTTACCCCTGTGCTGTAGAGATGGGGGCAGACTGGGGTCATTGCAAAGGTGCAATCAGCGTACAACGTTTTTCCAACCATTAAAACAGTATGTCCAATATATGTAAATATGTACATGTACAGAATTCGTGGTTACACAGGATTTGTATTCAGTGCAAAGAAGTGTTTTTGTTGTTGTTGTTTAAAATGGATTAAGGTTAACAACCCCACCTCAGTACCATAAATATCGTGTCAGATGGGCACGTACATGTCCTCATGCGTGTAAGCGATGCTTTGAATATATCATTGCACGGCGTACACGAGATCCGGTGTGATCCGTCATCCAGTTGGCTCTGATGAATGCTGCTGTCTGCTAATAGGCAGGTGGAGAGTTGGCTGGAAGGCGGTGTTTAAACTGGGACGCGGCGTCACGGCGACGGCCCGGGTGCAGCTCAGCCAACCTCTTCTTGGCAACAGGAAGCGTCCATGGCCTTTGTTCCCAGGTCACGCTTGCATTTCTAAAAAAAATAAGAAAACAGCTGTTCTGATTGGCCCAGACTCTGCCCAGGCCGGGAGGTTGTCGCACACGGAAGCGGAGACGCTAGCTGATCGCCGTTTGATCATTTCTTTAATAGGACTTTAGTTTTGAATAGTGGCTGTTGCTGGATATTTACTGTCATGTTTATTTTGTGGTTGTATTTATTTAGTGATTAAAGAACATTCCCAGAGTGGAACTGTTGGCATGTTGAAGGACTTGTTTATCTGTGTACATGAACAAAAAACTGTTTCAGGACCCAAATATCCATTATTACCGCCTGGTGTTTGGTACTGTGAACACAAAGGCGAACAGAGGCTGGAGGATGAGGAGCAATGCTAACATTTCACAGTGGATTCAAAGAGAATCTGATATGTTTGAACCCGGGCTTAGATCCTCTTAGCTGCAGTCTGATTAGAGTCTGATGTCTACTCATTTAAACTAACTGTAATTAACAATTGATCAAACTTCATTTGCTGCTCAACTTCTGATAAGCTGAAAAGGTTTTATAGAACTATATTTCATCAAGGGATTGCTGATGGTGTAGATGGAGTGTTGTGAGATTCAGTTTATTTAGCTAAAACCCTGCTTCCAACTGACAGTCTGATTTTCTCTCTTTATTGACTTAGATTACTGATACAATACTTAGATTACTGATACAATCTACCCAATAACAGATTGTTTAGCCTCAGTGAAGCGGAATTAGAATTCTTCTAATTAACGGGGATTATTTTAAGATGGTAAACACCTTTTTTGAGAGATCAAAGACCATTTACAGGACATGTGTGATGTAAAAGCAGGTGTCATTCACAACGGAACAGCCTGTTAAATATTTATGTAGGTATATAAATATACCTTCACACCCCACTGTTTCCTCCATTATAATTGGAAGCCAAATTCACTTCCTTTTTTCTTACTGGCTTTCAAAGTCAACTGCTAGAGAAGCAGATTGTTGAACATAATTATCAGCATGCTTATGTAATCCAGTCATATTCTTCCTAACTATGAGAGCATGTCGTGGCACAAGGGTCTTTGGTGCTGCGCTGTTCCTGTTCTCGCTTCCCCCAGGATTATTTCAAACCTTATAGATGGAGAGAAACCGTAGAGAGCTGCATAGAAGCATTTGTAATGAAAAGAAATGGAACTTTTTGTGGCTAGATTGAGCTGGAGGTTCTTGTGGCTGGGCCACAGTTACAAAAGGTTCCGTGCAACACACTCAAATGTTACTATCCGACGGCTGTTGTAAACAACCCATATATTTCGTTGATCAATATTTTGCTTCCAATATGTTGCTCAGTGTACCTAGATGTGTGACATCGATCCCTCTGTAAGTCAGAGGAACCATTCATCCTCCATGTGCCCAAGAATGGGTTTTTATTTCAGGATTTACAAGCAGATTCCTTGGATGAGATTCCAGGTGGGATCAGGTTGCGTTCTGCCGTACAGGTAGAGCGGAACGTCAGTCTCGGATGTTCTCATCAGGAGCACGTGCTGCTGAAGCACTGATGGATGGATTCAATAAAGTGAGCACGCCTCAGATATGCAAAACGGGGTTTGCGCTGAGAGACATGGGAGATTCCGAGAGAGAGAGAGAGAGAGAGATGGAGATAGAGGAAGAGAGTCCACTAAAATATACAACATGGCCACCTTTGAAGTTGATGAAAAATGAAAAGGGCCCAGTAAGCAGAGGAGGGTGATGAATGGCATTAACAGCGGCTCTTGTGTTGAGCTTCACTGCTCTTTCCTATCGCCTGAGATTTAGGTAAACAAAAGGTTATTAACTTATAACTCTTTGGCCCAGCTCAGTTTCACCTGGGGGATGTCACTTCCTGCATCCGTGCTCTCTGTCTGTGTGCCTGTATGTTCATGTAGCGCAAGTATGATTGTGTGTGTGTGTGTGTGTGTGTGTGTGTGTGTGTGTGCCTGTCCGTATAGGTGAGGTCACAGATACTGTCATCACTGATTTCAGCACCTCTCCAGTACACTGATAGTGTGATGAAAGCATTTATTTTGGAGCCTGTTCAGGGAATTGCAGTCACACTGATGTGAAACTCTGGGACTTTAGCACCATTCAGTCTTCTATTAAATCCCAGTCTATGGGGTGCAGGCCATCTCTCTTTCTATCTCCCTCTCTTTCTCTCTCTTACACTCTCTCTTCCTGTCTTTCTTCCTGTCTTTCTCCCTCAGTCTTCAGTGAGTTCCTCTGTGCCTGTACCTCACACAGCAATAAGTCTGTATCATTTTCCCACTCCTTCTGAGATCTCCGAGATCAAATATTGCATAGTTCTGCAAGAGCACCACCACCACCCACCCCCCCTTCTGTTTTCTCTTGATGTGTGAGTGTGTGTATGTGTGCAAAACTTTTGGAATGTACACTAGTGCCTCATTTCCTTGCAATTTACAGTCGCTTCTCTATTGTTCATGAGTAATGAATTTAAAACAGTCATACATTGTGGAATCAATCAGTAAACATAAAAAGGAATTTTGCCGGTTGTGGATAAATAATGAATAAAACATGGTTTTTAGTGCCAGTCTCTATCATCACCCAGCCATGCGCTTCTCCTCTCACTCCACAGCTCTTAAGACTTATTTGTGTCCATTTCCAACTCGGTTGGTATTGCAGAGTAATGCATTTCTTCTTCCCTCCAGTCAAATGCAGAGGCATAGGTTTTACAACCTGTGTGTGTGTGTGTGTGTGTGTGTGTGTGTGTGTGTGTGAGTGTGTGTGAGTGTGAACATGGATGTACATGTGCTCATGTGTGTTTCTGATAGCAACCACTAGCACACGTTCCCCACCAGGCTGGTATCACAGACCAGGCTCACAGACGCTAGTAAAAACTTTCAAGTAGTAAGAGAGGGAAAAGTTGGTATGGAGAAAGAGTAAAGGGTGAGGGAGAGAGAGAGAGAGAGAGAGGAGTTTGAGAGAGAGAGAGAGAGAGAGGAGTTTGAGAGTGAAGGGGAGAGAGAGAGCCTGACAGAAAGGCAGGAGAAGTAGTAGAGCGTGCTGGACGTCTTTGAGTCACCCAGCGGGGTCAGAGTCAGAGTCTCTGTAGCTCGGCATGGCGGTGCTAGCGCTAGCACTAGCGCTAATCCCTCCTGTATCAGCCCCAGAGAAGAACAAGTCATCCTGACTGCACTCGGAGGGTTTAACACCACAGTATTTTACTCTGTCGGCAGGATTTGACTCGCAACGTGTGGCCGCATGTCCAGGAGAGCAAAACGCAAAACGCACATGTGGCTAATTAAAACGGAAAAGAGTAGCAACCCTGAACCCTAGAAAAACACCAGCTATTATTGTATTATGTGAGTAACAGGACAGTACGAGCTGCATGTTGTCTGGTGATATTAGTCGGTGGTATAGCATTTCAGGCAGATAATCCTGTGACCACAGTACAGCGATGAGAGTGATACCATTGTGCGCATGTGTGTGAGGGAGAGAGGGACACAGGGAGAGAGACAGTGATAGATTATTAATGCCAGCTCTTGCTCAGGCAATCATGTTCACAAATCTGATCTGCGTCTGATCCTGGGTAAG
>JAOYMR010000014.1:5569500-5581638 GCA_025802075.1 Tenebrosternarchus preto | reverse complement strand
TGTTCCTATAGTGCTGTGCTCATGGTCTTTGCTGGTTGGTGAATGCTACCCACCCCCTCATCCACAGGCCCTGCCCCCTTCTCCCTCTGAGCTTTGCTGCCCAACCCTGCTGCTGAAGATCAGTTCTCCTCGGTGGATCCACTGTTAATTCTTTTCATATTGGTGTTTAGCTGTTATGCATGGAATTAATGACTTGCTGCATTACTAGCTTTAGGATTTCCGAGGGCTGCTAAGATGTTGCTTGCGTTTCTGGCTAACAACACGTGTCTATCTGAACCCCCCCCTGCAGACGCCCCTCGTGTAGAGATCAGACATTCTCAGACTCTCCCACAAGAAGGGCAGTTCCTGAAACTGGAGTGCGTGTCAAAAGGAAACCCGTCGTAAGTCTTTCACACCACCATCCTACCAGACATGATCCCGCTTGGTCTTGGCTGTGCAGGACGGGCCCCCCACTAACCCTCAATCATCCTCTCCCTCCATGAGTCTTCTGACCTTGCAAACACGAGTGTTGCCCACTGGGAAAGCACTATTTAAAGCACATTGATCCTGCATTAGGATCCCACATGCTGTAACACGATTCAAACACTGTAGGAAACTGCAGCTCAAATACAGTTACATATGATCCTTTACTTCAATTTGCAATTTTACTTAAACTGTTCATTGAGATTTAAACTCAGCATGTCTTCAGCATTATTGATTAATAATTAAGGCTGATAATAGCTTCAATGTTGGAGGGGAATTTACCCCAATTATCTAAAATCCATCATTTTTCAAAATGGCTGGAAGATTTCTTTCTTTCACGCGTGCATGTGTGTGTGTGTGTGTGTGTGTGCATGTGTGTGTGTGTGTGTGTGTGTGTGCACGTGCGTGCGTGCGTGCGCACAGGCCAGACCCGGTGCTGTGGACAAAGGACGGCGGTGAGCTGCCGGATCTAGACCGTGTGATTGTCGAGGGCAGGGATCTCACGTTCACGTCCTTAAACAAAACAGACAACGGCACCTACCGCTGTGAAGCTAGCAACCACCTGGGCACCAACCATGCCGAGTATGTGCTCTTCGTATACGGTGAGTGTGGGAAGTAGGCGACCGTAGGCAAAACAAAAGCCGCCTGGTCAAGGCAGTCTCACAAGCGCCAGCTGCTCTACTGTCCTGGTGTTTAAAGAGTCCCCTCCTCTGTGTACTTCAAAGACGCCTCTCGTGTTTCATCAGTATCCCCTTAAGATTTAATCATTTTCTCTTTTTGAAATCGATCACCAAGTGACCTTGGTCTACAGTACTCGAAGGCACAGCTAGCTCAATGAAAGGTCAGCGAGATATCATTCTGAAAAAAACAATTAAAACCGTTCAGAATATTGATGCCCAGTCTAGACCAATATGGTTAAAGAGATCACAACTCAGAACAGAAGACACGCAGAACACAATAAAGGCCTCCTGCTGTAGATGTTATCACCTGAAGACAACCATTCTACGACAGTCTTTAATTCCAAAGTTCAGTACATTTCTGTCCAAACTGTTTGGAGAGCTGCTTTCCAAGAGCACCCAGATCTCCACTCCTGATCGTGCTCCCACCAGCACCAGCAGTGAGGCGCACACACCCCGTTAGTCCTCCGCGTCTCTGGATCCACTCCAGCTCCTGCTGCCCCCTCCCCACCCTCCACCCTCCACCCGCGAGGGTCTACAGCTAGCCTAATGAGCACGTGAAGCGCGGCGTAGATGTCCATGCTGGTGGATGGCGGAAATGTCAGTGCTCCTTGAGGACTACCAAAGCTCTTAATGATGTTGACGCTGTGGAGCTGACAACTTCCTGTAGGAATAAAGGGCTAATTGGATGTCGCAAACATAGAGCACCTTGTCTGGATTCATTACTGTCCTTTCAACTGGCACAACAAGTTTCCAGCTACCTTTAGTCAAGGATTAGCACCCTGTCCAGTGCTGTACAAAAGCTTGCAACATTCACACTGATGCATGCTTTTATGTGCATCTTCACATGAAAATACCCCACCAGTAAGAATGACAGCCAGTTATATGTTTGCATTAAATAATTAAAACTGAACTATGGAATTCTCATTGTTTTCTTATTGGTTTTTTTTTTTTTTCCTAAAAATCTTTTCAAGATTTCAACTTTCCGCATCCTTTTTTTAGCCTCTTATTCCCAGTTAAGGCCTAATGCCACATAATTCTCTATTTGTTCTATTGTAACTTTATAGTGAAAGCAAGAGAAATTAGTTTGGTTCTTCGGGGGAACAGCAGAGAGTCTTCTCTGGTCTTTTGGTCTTCTTTTGGTCTTCTTTTGGTCTTCTTTTGTCACCGGTCTACCAATTTTGCCATGCAGGAGTTTAATGAGGTATTTATGTCACGCATAAATCCATAATAACTCGCCTTACCATGAGAATTAGAGCACTGGAGCAAAAGGTGCATTTGGGTGAGATTGGTTTGTTCTCTTTTTGCTGGAATTTCATCTGCCTGGTACTGAAGATGTCACCCATAATAATAGTGTATTTTCCTGGGACTCAGGGATCTTGCACCATCTACCTATCATTGTTTATGAAAGATTTACAGTAACATTTCTATATAGTGCTTTCTTTTTCAGTTATTTTCAAGTGTTAGATTTACACAGTCCTGAGGCTGTACCAGCCAAGGCTGAATAACTTCTATGGAATTTATAGACTTGTTGTCTTTTTAATTAATGTTAGTTCCTGAATTATATTTACATCATGTGTTTTGTTTACCATTTATTTGTGTTAGTTATTTTGCATTAATCCCATTCCATTTTAATTTGCATTATGTGCTCAGTAGGTCGTATTCCTGTTGTACATGTTCCTTTGCTGTCTTGATGTACGTTTTTTTTATTTTTTGTCCTCTGTTGTTGTTTTGTCTGTCTGTCCATGTTTATTTGTTTACGTGGTGTTTCCCATTGACCAGACGCCCCAACCACGCCCTCTCCATCCACAGCTCCTCCCCCTGTAACCACCCTCCCAGTCAGCACAGATCCCTTAACCTCCAAGCACTCCGATCCTGCAGTGACCGGTCAGAGAGGTACAGTAAGCCCACCACTCTTCCTCATGCTCCTCTTCCTCACATACACGCACCTCGAACTCTCTCTTGCTGTCGCTGTCCCTCTCTGTCCACATGTTCGGTCTGCTCCCAATCATTCTGCATCTTTCTAAGAGGCTGAAGTCCATCGAGGCTGCTCCGTACGCTACCGTGGTTTTGCTGGCCTCCTCGGAGGACGGAGGGCCTCCTGTGCGCGCAGATTGGAGCTCGCTCGCTCCCTGCCTGACTCCGTCTTGCGCTTGCTCCTCCGGAGCCGTCCTCCCGCGCCCTGAGCGTTTAGCTCCCACCCACGTGCTTTGTTTGCCCGCGACTGGCCCGTATTGGGAAACCGCCGCGGCGCATCACAAGCTAATCCCAAAGCCGGCTCACTCTACTCACCAGGCTTCTGCAGGCCTCAGAGACGCGGCTATATATAGACTATTTGATTTATAATGTGTAACAGGCATTACGTGTTCTCCCTGCGGCCTCTGTGTAAGGTTGTTTGAAAGTCTTCTTATTTATTGCCTCACACAGGAGGCACAGCACAGCATGCAGAATGGCATCCACCTGACCCTGAGCCTCTGCGGGGTCGGCAGACGGCTTGCATCAGACAACGCCGGCAGACGCTCTGTGCGGTTCCTCGCAGCACCTGACGTTGCATCATTTGGCTTTAACCTGCAGGACTCGCACGGGGCCGGCGGTGAGCCAGGCTGTGGGTTCGAAACGAGAAAGCTCTCCTCGCCCTCCACGCGGAATTATAGCCACTTCCTCGTGGAATGCGGACGGAGCGGATCTGGGTGTCTCCCGCGGCACGGGAGCCCCGCGCGCTAACGGCACTCGTCCCCCACAATGCATTAGACGGACACCTCAGTGCCTGCAATCAATGGGGGGCTTTCGCCGGCAGGCAGCCGCCCTTAATGAGCACGATAACTCTTCCGCACGGAAGCGCGAGGCCTGGTCGATGTCATCCGAATGGCTCCCATCCCCGTTAAACCTGCCAAATGCATTTTTATGGCTTGCAAATTAGCTGTGACCTTATGAAGCTGAAAGGTTGAATAAAGTAGTCGAGTTCCGGGGAATTTTTAAAATATTTACGGCTCACTTTTCATAATCAGCACACGCGGCGGAACTGACTCAGACCCCTACACAGTAATCGTCTTGCCGAGGTTCTTCCACTCGTGCTGCGATTGGTCATGCCTTTTGTCTGGAGATGGGCAGGCGAGAACGTGGTGATCCTTCTAGTTCAGGGAGGGTTTGGTTTGGGTTCATTAGCCAACAGGAATAATAGGACAGAAAAATGTGGGAGGAAAACAAAACAGAATCCAGAGGCTGTTTAATTGCCACAGAACTTTTTCAAGTTGTCAAACTTAGTCCAGTTTTCTCCTCATGTTGTTATTGCACTGGAAGACATAACTGAGGAGGAACTTTTGAAATTGCACCGCTAGACGTTTTTATGTATTCACAGAGCATGTGTAATAGCAGAATGACAATTCAAATCTAACACAACACTTAAGTAACAGTATTTATAGCCTTTGTTAAATCGTCTCCGGTTCCCCAAACGAGGCTCTTGTGTGCCATTTGGAAGCAAAGTAGATGTATGTCTGTGCACCGAGACACATCCAACGAGCGTCCAACATCCCGCGCCACAGGGGCTGTGATGGCGAGGCTGCACGCCACCCGTGGGCCGCGTGGGCTCCCGTCCCATCGAGGCATCAGGAAAATGCCAAATCCACCGCGCAGCGTTCAGACGCTCCAGCGCTCCCGGTGACTGCATGTGCGGCGGGTCGCCTCGCCGAGCTTCTGTTTATCCAATTAGGGATTTACACGACCGGTTCTGCTTTCGCCGAGCCATCTCTGGATCTCGGCGGGCATTTTACAAATGCATGCATTGTCAATGGGCCACCTGACAGAGCTCCAATATGTGTGCGCGCGCGTGTGTGTGTGTGTGTGTGTGTGTGTGTGTGTGTGTGAGCGTGTGTTTGTGTGCGTCAAGGGGACGGCTTGGCTTTTGCTCAGTGGATTTCTTAGTCCTTCTTCAGAGAGCACACTAGTCTTCCTAAAAGAAAGGAAGAGGTCAAGCAACTTCAGGACTGGCTTTGAAAGTCATATTTCTATCCTCAGGAATTCAGGATCATCTGCGCTGGATGTTCTGGAGGTTTTGATTTAGCTCCGTTCCTCCAGCGTTCTTCAGTGAGGAACAGAACAAAATGCAGTAGGGGGAAGAATTACCCCTCTGAGGTCTTTACGAAGTCCTACGGTGCAGTTATTGATGATCTATCGCATTACGTCACATAACTCCAGGAATTATAGCTACATTTTAAAATAAGTCAAGAGACAAAAAAAAGGAGAAATCATTAAAATTCGCTGCCAAATTACAAATAACTGTCTGTCCATTCATTATGTTTTAATGGTAGTAGACACTTCAAATAATTCTCTGGACTAAACCCATCTGCTCACTTTATATTACAGAGCCTGGGTATGTTTAGATCATTTCAAAGGGTATTTTAGAACATGATGTTGGAAGACTGGACAGTTGTGCCTCCATCCTGGTCCTTGTTGCCTGATAATTACAATAACCCTCATTCTACAGCAGTACACTGAGGACCAGCAGCTGGATTTGGGAGTATATGCCTTTCTGGATAAATTTATTCAGCATCTCATCAGACCAGACCAGTTTTTTTTTCCCAACCACAATTAAAAGCTGTAACTTGTTTTGAAAATCTAATTAAACCACTCAGAGCGGCAGCATGGTCCCTTGTGCACAGCCAGTTGAAAGTCAGTTCCAGAGAGCCTCTAACATGTAAATCATCTAAATGCTGGTGTACAGTTCAGCTTCATGACAGTCTACTGCTTTGTGTGTGTGTGTGCGTGCGTGCGTGCGTGTGTGTGAGTGTGTGGGTGTGTGGGTGTGCGCGCGAGGTCACATACAGACCATGCTCACACTGACTTTTGAATAGCTTGTTTTTTTCTGTCTGTGCTTTTTTCAGTGTTTCTCTCTCTCTCTCTCTCTCTCTCTTTTGGGTGAGTGGAGGTGGAGAATGTATGAACTCAGTTCATTCAGATGTAGATTCCCGCTGTCGTTTTTGCTGGAGTCTGCCGGCATCCCAGTTCCATCTCCCAGATCTCTTCCGTCCTTTCCACCCACTCAGCTATGCCCATTATTTACAAACTGCAAACACTTATGCAAAAAATAGGGCACAATTAACATATTAAACTGTTACTTCAGTCAACAGATCTCGTGCTTCGCTTCTGCCACCCAGTCCTGCTCCGCCTACATGGTCCGTTAACATTTTGCTTGCAGCTGATTGGTTCTCCAGTTGGGCGTGGCGTGAGTGACAGCATAAAGCGCTGAGGCCTGAGGCAGCTGAGCTAATACACTCCATCTTTCAGACAGCACACTAGTGTACCATAATATCTATGAGCTGGGAAAGAAGCCAGGTCAGCAGAGAAAGCACATGACAGGTGGATGAGAGGAGCACCACAACTTAAGAGCCCTCCAGTTCCCTATTGATCCGGGGCAAAGGGCTGGTGATTCACACAGCCATTCTGAGGGAAATCTGAGGAATGGACCTTGGGAAAAAGGGAAAAGAGGCTTCGATTTCTTTATGCTTAAACTTCATACATTTTTAGGTATCTTCTTCAGCCATTAAAATAGCTGTGACCTTTTCTGAGAAATGCGATGATCTAAACACAATGCTAAGGCCATACAGGACAGTTTACAGAAACACAGCCAAGCGTTGTCTTTACACGTCCTCAGTATGTAGGGATCTTTAACTGCAGTACAACTACCAAGCTTTAGCGCTGGTATTATTACACCCCATACTGTTAAACTACTGCGCTTTTATGTCCTTACAGAGAGAACCTTAATGTCCAGCTGAGTTCATAATTAAATTCAAATGAGCTTGCACTTAAACCCATAACGTAGCTAATAAGTTGGTCTTTCCATTCCACTGCAGTTGCCAATTGCTTGTTAATTTGTTTAGTCACTGATGCCGTAGCATAGCATTCAGATGGAAAATGGGTGATGGGACAGTGTACTGTTTACATATTCATCAGACAGCACATGCAATATTTCATACAAGGTGCAGTAACCATATTGCAGAGGTCATGTTTCATTTGACTTTTTCATTGACTTTTAAACAGTGTCAAGATGGTGTTTTGACTAGACATTACTTGTAATTCCCATGACTAGCCAAGCGTGTTTGCCTGCATCCTTGAATCACGTAACACATCACTGGCCATCTGAATTAGAGGGTGTGTTGAAGTGCATGTGCTCATCAGGGGAGCCTTACTGTGTGTGTCCCTGAATGTGTGTGTGTGTGTGTGTGTGTGTGTGTGTGTGTCTGTGTCCTACTGAATGTGTGTGAGTGTGTGTGTATGTGTATTTGTCCCTGAATGCTTTTATTGTGTTTTAAAGGTGAAGCTCTGTAGCTCTCAGCACTTTCTCTTTGGAGCCGCTCACCTGAGGAGGTGTGTAGTGAGGTGTTCACATACACAGAGCTCCTGTGCCTTTGTATGTTCCTCACGGCACCCCTTAAGTGCGTTCATTCCAATCCCTATAAGATTACGGTGGCAGTAATCCCACACAGCACCACCCTGCTCCTTAGAACCACAACGTGCCATTAATATTCATGCGTATCGCGCGGTTCTCCTCACAAGGAGAGAATGGCAGCTCGAGTTATTCTGGGGAGAAAAGGTACGTTCCTTTGAACAAGAGACCGTCTGCGCGGTTCCGGCCGAGCTTGTACAGCGGACCCGGCCTACCGGTGTGGGTACCGCGCTTCTTCCGGGCCGCACCACAGATGAAGGGTCGCGGTTTGAGCGCGTTTGACTTCTTAAATACACGGGCATCACGCGAGGACAGGGGCCCTGAACAATGCCATTATAAATATTGAGAGAGGAATTTGCGTGCGGTGCTCTGATATTAAATCACATAGAGAGAGGAGGCCTTCAGCAGCCTTATTAAAAGATAATGTGTTCTGGGGGGGGATGAAATGCTTCGCCGGTCTGTGCAGCCAAGGCAGGTCCACTGTTCGGCCTACAGCGGAGAGCTCTGATTAGTTTAACCAGTCAGACATAGACAGACAGGGTGCTGGGAGAGGTTTAGATTCATATATTAAACTGGCATATTTCCCACTGTAATAACCCATTCGCCCCTAAACAGAGAGAGGCGTAATGAAATGGCCTGCATCACTCGTATCAATCTCCTTGGCTGTAGAAATTAGCTTTCATATCGTTATCATCTGCCGGGCCCACAAAGAGTTTGCCGTGTCAATAGGCTTGCCCTGGGAAGACTCTCATCACAGTGGCCTCATTGGCTGCTGATATAAATAGAGCGAGTGCTGAAGATATCCAATTATGACAGCCCTGGAGCTCACACTCGGGGGGGTGCCTGGCCCCCGCACTCAGCTGCTATTGAGATATCACAGTCAAGCATGGGGAAGTGGGAATGTCTTCAAAGCAGCTGTAAGTGCCCTTGTGAAGATGGATGCTATCTGGCATGAGATAGTGGTTCTCTACTGAATCACGCCTGTTGTAATTGTAGAGTGGGCTTTTCCTTAGGTAAACAAGGCAAGCTATTTTCTTCGTAGAGTATAGGAGCGTTGGAGAGAAGGAAAGAGGGAGAGAGGCAGAGAGAGAGAGAGAGAGAGAGAGAGAGAGACAGAAGACCTAATCTAATGCAGCAACATCTGTGAATTTTCAAAATTGCATGTGTTCTTAATAGACCCCCACCGTGATAATCACCCCTCTCATAACCAGCTCTCATGCTTCACCTTCACCATTGTTCATGGGCCACTGAGCTGAATTTGTTCCACCTGTTGTATCTTGTGTGCTGGGAGTAACATTAGGGGACTTGTTTTATAATGTGTGAGAGTCATGACTGACCTAAAAAAGTATGTGGAAGTGAACAGCAGGGGGTTATTTTACGTATATATTAGCCTACGCAGTCCAAGTTTTCAGAGAATTCTAGATTTGTTTGCGTGCATTCGTGGATGGGTGTGTTTTTGTACATGCTCTATTAGTCAGGAACATCTGAACTCCAAACTGGCAGGCTAAGGAAATCCCGATATTCTGTATGACAGTGAGCTTCCAGTCTGCTGCCTGCATCTCTCATCCCCAGCTGGACGGAGCGCCCAGCGGGTCTGCATTTAGGCTGCGTTTAGGCTGAGTTTAGGCTGAGTTTAGGCTGAATAGCTGAGTAGTACAGACTGGCTCCTGTGGTGGCAGTGTCCTAAGAATGGCTGGATAGATAAAAGGGTGATGTGTTTTCCCCTTGTATTTACTCACTTAAATATTCATACTTTTACATCCAGACTTGTTTTGTGTGTTTAGAATATTGCTCCTTAGAGGTTCCTAAATAATTCACCGTCTCCGGCTGTTTGTGTTTCAATTTTGTTTTTCTAAAATCCTACTTTGAATATTCTCATATTCTCATTGCCATTTAGACTTGGTCGTGTTCTTGGGGAATGATATATTCTGCAGGGCAACATGAAATGACAGGTTTTTTTTTTTTTTGTCTGTCTGTCTGTGTGTCTCTCTCTCCCTCCCTACAGACCCTAACGCCCTGGGACCACATGGGCCAGACCACGCTTTGATTGGTGGAGTTGTAGCTGTTGTAGTCTTTGTTACTCTGTGCTTAATCATCGTGTTGGGACGTTATCTGGCAAGGCATAAAGGTAAAACTCACTTAACTGTATGTAGGACTTTCATTTAACTCTCCAAATATTAGCAGCACTGAATCTATCTTTCTGTAGAAGCAGGTCATTTCAGAACGTGGTCCTTCATCAGTTGTGCAAGCAAAGTGCTTCTGAAGTTGTAGGAGAAGGAACCAGAAACCATCTACTTTTTGTAATACATCTACCAACAGATGTTTAAATCATAACATTTATTCCATGACGTTCCTAGTATGGAGGGGTAGATCAGCTTGTATGTACATATGTACTAAAGTACTAGAGTGCATGTTTGTCTGCTGCGTGGGCAAATTGTTTGTCGCATTTAAAAAGCCACTTTCGTCTTGTACCCTGACAGGCACATACCTGACCAATGAGGCCAAAGGAGCGGACGACGCCCCCGACGCCGACACAGCCATCATCAACGCCGACGGCAACCACGCACACGCGGAGGAGAAGAAGGAGTACTTCATTTAAACCACGCTCCACTCCCCACCACTCCTCCCTACCTATCTATCTGTCTCTCTCTTTGCTCTCTCACTCCGTCTTGTTCTCCCATCCTTCCCTTCTCCGTGTAGGAACCTCACCTGGCAGCGGTGGAACCTCCGCCTTTTCCTCACGTCCTTTCATTCTTTGCGCATTTCATGTACACACTGCTCCACTCACTACTGCCTTCTCTCTTTTGTTTGTTTTAAATTAGCTCACCCTGAATTTTACTCGCCACTATTTTACAAGTCACTCAAGCATAGCTGCCGAATATTCTCTCCTGTATTTTAGTGTGTCGATAAAACACACACAAAAAGAGTGAAGTTCTCCCAGACCACCAGAATCCAGCTTCAGAAGGTCCATCACCTTCACTATTTCACAGTGCCTAAATATTCAGAACATCCCATTTCAGTTTAACCTTCATTTTTTATCAAGCACTCAATGATTGGTTGCGTTCTTTTTATTTATAGCATTATGCCAAGAGCATAAAGCGTCATTTTTTTTATCATATATTTTATTTTTATGGGTGTTTTTTTACTCTTTGTGGTTCCAAGTTCATTTTTGTCCAAATTAAAAAATCTACCCAAAATAAATTGTTCAACATGAAACAAGGGAGGTAGTTTTACACCTATCATTAGCCACAAAAATGTATCTGATTAGCAAGTAGAAAGTATGTACCATAGTCTGAATGAAGATTATACATCAGCATCATTTAAAATCACATTTGAAATTTAGACCCTGAGTTAATCAAGATTCTACTGACTTAACATCTGACGTGTCACCAAACATGTAGCTGTAATAGCAGGTCAGGGGTTATGAGTCGAAGGTCGCTAGGACAAAGTTTTTATGTCCTCACCAAGTTGCTGAGTCCACCTGATGCACCGTGTCTCGGTCTAACCTGTATATCCATCCACCGTCACTCTACAGGACACATTCTCTGCTTTGTAATGAGCCCGACCTACGACTATGACGAACACTCCTGATCGGTTTACGTAACCATGTGCCCTGTTGACAAATCCTACTGAGGGTTAAAGATATTTCAATTGTAGTGTGTTGTATGCAAGTTTGTTTGATAAACAGTAGTTGATCGGGCTGATTAACTCATGGAAAAGTACAAAAATACAAAGTGTAATGGACTTTTTATCTTTTAAAATAGCATTCAGACTTTATTACAATCTTAACGAATGTTTATTACCCAGGCACAAAGTCATGACAAGTGTCGTTTGGGGTGTTGTGCATTTTTCCATACACTCTTTGTCTGATGATTAGAATACAGAAGCACAAGAAGTGACTGCTAGACTGCCTGAGGACACAGTGATTATTCCAAGATGGGAGAGTGAAGGAACAGCACTGGGACTGATCCGAACTTTCATGAGTTCAATATAAAACATATCTTATGACCACTGCATCTCATCCACCAGTGATGAATGGCTGAAGTGTTTCTGAAATAGTCTGTCTCTTTCTGTTCATTTCTTTCTTTCTTTCTTTCTTTCTTTCTGTAATGAATATGATCCCTTGTTAATAAGGCTGTATATTACATCTGCTAAATGTAGTAACTAGTGAAACTTGTTGTTAGACTTTGGAATACTGCATATCATCAAGTTTGTATATTAGCAGTTTAGACATCTATTAAAAAATATTTTTTTGTTGTTTTTTTTTTATGTTTTTGGCCATTGAGGATTCTAAATATATGTTTCAAATTTCTGGTTGGTTTCAACATAAGGTATGTATATACTGTATAAGAACTACATTTTGGTAAAAAGAAAAAAAAAATTACGATGTCATGGTTTTATTTCATAACTTTCTTGTAAATTACTTCATTTCACTCAATTGTAAATGAAATTAGCCAGAGTCAACTATGAATAAGGGGGAAATATGGAGGTGGATGTGCCTACGAGGCACTTCTGGAAGGATAATAGATGCTGCAAATTAAGAAAGGTGGTGGTGGT
>JAOYMR010000014.1:5554603-5567594 GCA_025802075.1 Tenebrosternarchus preto | reverse complement strand
TAATATGCTGGATAGACCGTAATTTGTCTTGTAACTATTGTTTAGGAAATAAACTAAAGAAATGTATTTTCGATTATTTTGAGTGGCTTGAAGCACAGAGAATCTTTCTTTGATTAAATTGGATGTTTGTTACTGCTTTGATGACGAGATCACATGGGAACTGCTGTTTGTTACAAAAAAAACACAAAAACAAAAAACTCTATTAGTGTCACTATATCAATGCAATTCGTGTACAAATGGCATAGTAAATATTTGTGTCAGAAATTGGCTGCCATATCACAAAGGGCATGTGACTCCATCTCTTTGGCATTTCTTTTTATTTGTTTCGTCTCAGGAATGATTCGGTGAGTTGTTTTATAGTTTAATTGGAGAGATTTGCAAAGTATCTCCCACCTGCTCATTGCCAACTGCTGAAGCTCTGTATCTGTTGCATTTCAAAATAGGCAATTATAATGTTAATAAAAATCTCAATGTTTATTTAATGTTCTGTCTTCTGATGATCTCTCTCTCTCCCCCCACCACCACACACAAACACACACACAAATACAAGCACACACACAAACACACAACTAGTTGCAGATTTGAGGACTTTGTGCAGAGAGTCAGGGTGGCATCACTCTAGCTGAAGTGTCTGTGTGAACACGCATGAACGCCCTCTCGTTCATACCTCGCGTTGTGCACTGAAAATAACATTTATCAATGCAGGGACATTACAGAGTTCGTCTGGAGATTGACATCACAGAACATAAATATAAGAAAAGCCCACATCAGACTGAAAGCCATATAGCACATGTAAAAGGTGACTGTATTTCAAGTGTACACTGTAAGCAAGATTCACAGTAGGCTTTGTGGCAGTAAGCAAGGCCGAATTAGCATTTACCCCACTGACAGCATACATTTGCTACTTAAGAAACCATCTGTCCATATTCAAACCTGCGACAAGAACATTTCAGAATGTTTGCTTGCAGCCTAAGAGTTTTACTGAGCACTTAATTTTAAAACACTACGGGAGGGAAGCACAGAGAGGTAATGGGTAGTGTTACACTCTCAGTAGTTGGTTTTAGGCAATCCATAGTGGCACCATAGAGATGATGGGTTTCACACTTCTTGTAGTAGCCGAAAATGAAACCAGCTCATTTTTTAGTTGTTTTTTTTTCTCCATTTTTGTGTTCTTTCCTTAATGTGCTCATTTGGCCTGAAATTCAGTTTCAAAACTAATTCACATGTATGGAATGAAATTGTTGACTAAATAAATGCCAAAATCACGAGTAGATGGCTGGGTTTATTCCTCTCTCTCTCTCTCTCTCTCTCTTTGTCTCTGAAAATCATTCAGAATTACTTCATTTTCATCCCTTAGTTCTCATTGGCTGTGTCTCTCTGTTCCAGAGCTCTGTAATGACACCTGGAAACAAACCCAATTGGGATAGGATGTAATGGAGTGGGATCTGACTGCTTCTGGCCAGCTCATCCGCATGTAGCATGATTTTCTAGAATCACACAAGACTGAGTTGCATTAGAAAAGTCCTGGCCCCGCTCCAAAAGGGCTTAAGCCAGTGTCCTGTTCCTGGGAACCCATGTGAAATAGCTCTTTCTTAAATTTAATCCAAAATATTTTGTGTTCATCACAGCACTTTCTTTCATATAACAGGATAAATGTTGTTTTTTGTATATTAAAGCATCGGGCTGATATGACAGATTTGACTTCTTATCACATAATATGACCTTTTGTCTTAAATATGATTTGCATGAGCTTTTAGGCAAACATGAAGCGGTGCCCTGTACATGTGGATCCAAGGCTGATACACAGCAATCAGGCCACAGACATGTCCACAGCTCGAAAAAGAAGCACCAGGTGCCCATGAGGCGAGACAGGTGCCCTAAAGGCAGAGAACAGTGATCAGTGGGACATTCCCACAGGGGACATTTTTTTCACTCCTACATGCACAGGCAAGGCCACACAACTACACACCCATACATCAACACACACACACACACACACACAAAAACACTCACAGCCCGCCACAAGCTCTCCCAGAGCGACGAGATGTGCCGCTCACCTCTCAACACATGACACAGGCAATCCCATCACAGGAGCCAGCATGGATTTAATAACGTGTCCCCTGAGTCCTGTTTGTGTGCTAGGGACATTTGGCTCTCGTTAGTGGTGGCCATGGACTCACAGCAGAACTGGAAGCAGTGTGTTGAGAGCATACACGCAGCAGACCCCTCGTACACACACACACACACCCTGCCGTATCTGGAGTCAAAGTTCTGGATTATTTATTACTCATTTCTACAAATGACATGGGCACATTTTGGTAGAATGAAGACTAATAACCATTCATTATTTCTCCATTTTGCTAATCCCACAGTGTTGGGCCTCCACCGAGAGGCTAGTAGGGGTTTTTTTTCCCTTCCCAGCAGTGCCAGGCATGAGTGATGTGTTGAAGGAAAGGCGAGAGGTTTACCTGTTCCATCAATCACTCCATGGACACGTGACCTTCCCTCAAATGGGCAGCTGGGTTCTTCAGAATGATGGGAATGCCATGCATGTCAAGAACCCATTTACTGAGCACGTTTTCATTCATGCAGCTAAAAAGGCCCGGGCATCTTTCAGTAGGGTGCAGCCAAAGAAACTGGTACCGACAGCCGACCTTGGACATAGACTGTTTATACTTAATTAGTAGAGCAGATTTCTTCCCTTTTTTATATTAACCAAAAATAAATCTACGAACAAATCACTAGACGTGACAATCTTTGGTACAGATGGCTCACAGTAATTATTTTACTTTCTAAACTACATGGACAATTTAATAGAGACATTAATACAAGAAGGTGAACGGAGATACCGATCACAGGAATACCAATCACTGCACATAAAGGGGAATTAACTAAAATACACATAAATGTAAATGCCGTATTCTAGAGTCTTTTGTACTTTATCCTTTCATCTTGAATATTTTAAAATGTTAAGCAGCTGGGAGAATGAGAGGAATCGCTCCGTTTTGGCAGGTGCAGATGAATCGGTAGATGAGTTGATCTGACCGATTATGATTCGATACTTTGTCTTTTTAGACTCCTACCAAATAAAATGATCATCATAAATAAAGTGTAATAATGTACTCATTGCCTTTTCCTGCACCGATACCGTGCAACATTCTCCGTACCAACACTACATCATCGGCGGCAACAGCTCCTGCAGTGGGAGCGTGGAACGGACGAGCAGGGCCCTCTCTCACGGCCGGGAGCGTTGGGCCACAGCTGGACAGAGTCACCGCCGTGAAGCAGGGATGTTTCCTATACATGAAACTGTGTTGCCACCTGCTCAAGTCCAGTGACGAGGAGAAAGAAAAAAAAAAAAACCAGAAAACGCGGCAAGTGAAAGACAAGAACAGGCGACTACTTCACCAACACAGAGGACATACGGACACAGCCCGTCACTTGTGCTATTTCTGAAAAAAGAGTAGAAATACTCTGGTTTTTTTCCAGATTTGTAAACACTGATAATACTGAGCCTTTTTGCTCTCTGACCACTATACATACACATACTACGATTGATCTATATTGATCAAAATTAGCTATTAGTATAGATATTTTTCCTGGATTCTAGAACTACAATATGTCTACAAAAGAACACAAAGTCTCCAGTGAAATGTGTACTGTTACGGTATACTGTACTTCCCTTGAATATGCAGTAGCATAGGTTTAACCACAAATGCCACTGCCTGTCTTACTCTATAGCTCCCAGATTGTGTTTGTCACAATAGCAGGCTGTTGGGGGCTGTTACCTGCAGCACTGCTGTCTCCTCCAGCATGTCTGCTAGCTGCTGCTTTTCATGATAATGCAGTCGTGTGTCTGCCAGAATTTTAGCTTCACCCGAGACGCGGCTCCGAGCTTTAGCTGACAGCACACACACACACACACACGCGCGCACACACACAAATGCACACATACACACAAATCACCTGGCTCAGCTCACAGCCCCTTACACACACACACACACACACACACATTCACACAGGCCCACTAGTAAATGACATGCTGTAACACACTGGAACTTGCACAAACAAAAGGCCATGTGTAGTGCCCACCTGGGAAACATAAATTACACCCCTGCCATCCACCTACTGTACAGTCACATGGTCCTCCATAAAGCATTTACAGGTGAGATCCACTACATCACATCCATATTCATCAAAACCTCCTACAAAAGCCATTCCCAGTTAAAAACCTTTTTTTTTCTCTCTTGAAGAGATTTCTGGCTTCTGTGTTAATCTACTGCCACCTTTTCCCTTTTTTCGTTTGAAGGATGTCATCTTGACAAAGTCACATTCTTCCCATCCTAAAGTGCACAGGATGATCATTAATATTAAAGTATGCCGTCTCCGTCTAGCATGTGTTTGCCTCTTTAACCTTGAGCTGAACTGGGGAGTTTGAGTCTTATTATTTATTTGTATGTATACCATGTCAGCTTTGAGCAGATGGTCTCTGTATAAATATGAGTCACTCATTACCTTCTCTTTCTCACTACTCCTGTTGAAGTCTAATACAGCATCTTTTGACAGTATGTGCACATCCTCCACAGATAGCTACACATTGAAAACACAATAGCAGGTTGAATTACACATTGGCAAAGCAAGCCCTTCTTCCACCTGGACTTCTAAGGTGGGTTTTGCCTCAACAGTACCTTGAGTTCAAAACTCCATGCATGCATACACACACACACACACACACACACACAAAGCTTCGCTGTAACACACAGACGGACGCACACAATTACACAAATACACATTCTCTCTCTCTCCGTTTCTGCCTTTCTCTATTTTTCCATCATGGAGTCTCTGCCCCTGAGGAAAGTCTGCACTGTTCATCTGCTCCAGATTGGTCCACACCCGCTCTAGTTCCACTCTGCTACCTCCTCTTCTGGAACAAGGACATCTACTTCTTGTTTATGGATTGTTAACACTGCCCTGTTTGCCTCTGGTTTCTGTGAAGCTTTGGTTGTGTTTAAAGAATTATTGAGCCTTTACCTTCTCTGGTCTTTGACAGAATGTGTTCTTTTTTTATTATGGAACTGTCTGTATAAATCTTGTCTGCATGTGTTTAGGAATGTATTCCTGTATTATTTATGTTTTCCTGTGTTTGGAAACGTATTCCAGTAATACTTTTGTCTGCCTGTGTTTGGGAACATATTCCTGTATTCCTTTTGTCTGCCTGTGTTTGTTTAGTCAATAATTCCTGGAAGGGTCCATTTAGACTCACTCAGCATTTAGTTCCAGCCACTTATGCCTCCCAATTAATAAATTCCATTATGAGTTACAAAAATGTAATATATCACTTCAGAAGATGCATTTAAAACAATAGCCTAAGCAGCGCAGCCATATTTATATGTCCTATCTCCTGCACACAGCAGTAGCACTGACTATGACCATCTAACATCACCACTTTCCCATTATTTCTGTCTGGTGTGTTTTGCCAAGTCTCTGCTTCACCCAATTTCAGCTGATCTTTGTTTTCAATGCATTTTGCCTTCAATCTCCTTCTCAGTGAGTGAAATGCATGCTTGATTGGCTTTAAATTGGGAGACTGACTCACTCAGTCCAGAACTCCTCCCCCCCTTTTTTATCCCCTCCCACCCCAATGAGCTGCTAGGCTCCTTTCACAGTGGATCATTGTCTTCTCATTTAGTGAAGTCACTCTCTATGTTGTCTTTATTGTAGGGGCACTGAAGGAAAAAAAAACAAACATATTTACATTTTAGAAAACCATATAGAAAACTAACAAATTCCATATAGCTAGTGTTCTGGTATTCAATCAAAGCCAACAGTTGGAAAGTAAACCAATAAAAACTGCAATAAATATTTGCCACGGTTGCTCAAATGAATATTTGATCTTTCCCTTCGTGGTTATAGCGGAGTTATGTGGCCTGACTGAACAAGGCCACGAGCCTCACTCAGACACAAGCATGCGCCCATCCTTCACACCCACTAAACGTATGTCCTTCCCCTCGGTTTTTATCAGTACCTGCACAGCAGTCCTGGCTGACTCATGACAACGTGCAAGCCAGTGTGGCACTTCCCTTTAGGGAAGTCATTCTCTTCCCAAGGGGATGTAATGGGTAAATCGCCTCGTTCTGGCTGTCCTTACCGGCTCACATTATCCTAGACATCCTGCTTTTCCAGGTCCCTTGCTCTCTCTCTACATACACATGCTCGCTCTCCTTTCACTCGTTCTCTCTTCACACCGTAGTGCTCTCGAGTCAACGGCGAGGAGAAGAAGGCCTTTCCAAATTTAGATGCTAGCCGCTGCTAGTGTCGGTCTCTTACGATCATTTGTCTCTCGTTTCCGTAATGTCAGTAATCACAACTGCGACACTGACTCATTGCAGAGCTAAAGGAATTACCGACTCACCGCATGATCAATCCCCGATGCTCAGTCTCCATTTCTCTTTTTTTTTTTGTGATGTCTACGAGATGAAGAATTCCCATCTTTTCTCCTCTATATTTAAACCATTCTGAAACCCTCGCCAATTCATCACACGCTAACGCCTCGTTCCGCAAGAACAAATGGTTCCATGTAAAGCTTCTCTTTTGGGCGACGCGGTGGTATAGTTAAGGAGATGGTAAAGGGCGAGCGGAAAATGCAGCATTCGAGACATGGCTAACGTCTCCCCTTCCCATCGCATCAGCTGGAACAAAAAGTCACTTGCATTCTGTGTACTGCACTGCGTTCTTATTTCCTTCATAAAGTTCCAGACAAAACCCATTTGACGTGAGCAATCATGTATATGCATGCTAGTGATATGCAGAGGTACCCCTCATCAAATTCAGCGTGAAGCCCGTCATTTGCATGTTGAAAGCCCGCCCTTTCTCCACGCGCAATTATGCTGCTTGTGCCACTAAACGACGGCTCTTTGAGGTTTTTAGCGTGTGACACGGTAGGTTGGGGCTGCTATCTCCGAAGAAATAGGCGACTAATTTGAACAAGACTTTTTTTTTTTTGCATGAGCCATTAGTGAATATTTTTCCTCAGTCTCTAGAGACTTGTAGCAAATTACTGCCACCTATGGATAGCAAAGATCTCCCCATTGAAATTGTACTCTCATACCAAAGAATACTGAGAGCTGTGAGGGCAGTGCTGGTAGATAAATACTCCTCTTGAAGTACATCCTACTACAGGTTTTACTGTTTGCAACAAGACAATCATAACATTTCTATATATTTATTAACAGTGCTATATCTTTTTTATTTAACCACATGACAGAATACCTGACATTATGTATGTTATCCAAAGTCCGGTTCTAACTTGTGACAGAGGAGTTTTGACCTCGATGGGACTTTAAAGTAATAAAAGGTGAAATCAAATCAGTTTCTTAGGACTGACAGCTGTGAGTGGACTTGTAATGAGAATCGTGAATCTGCAGGCATGAGAGAGAGAGATTAACAGAATTTAGAGAAGCTGGAGAAGCCTGTGTCAGATCATCACCTGAAAGTGTATCTCTCAGAGTCTTATCTGTGTTTGAGGCCGCCAGTGCAGATCTTCAAACAGACAGAGAGAGACAGACACAGAGAGAGAGAGACACATAGACAGACAGACAGACAGAGAGGGTGGACTGATCCAGACTCCAAATTTATCGACACGAACTGCATGTGAGACTCCGCTGGTTCTATTTTGCACCAGACTCTCTGGCAACCTTTGTTGACCTTCACTGAACAATGCAATAAAGCTTTCGTCCTCCAAGTTTTTGTGGGAGTGTCTGTTACAGTTTCACAAATTAGAGCCAAAGGCTGATGATTGAAGCGTAGCTCAGTTCTGCAGTTGCATCTCTGGACACCTAATTGAAGAAGCGGGAGAATCTATCACATTCTGATAGCATCTACAGCATGCAGCCGATTATTCTGTCAGCAACGCTCAAGAGGCTAATCAGTTAGGGGTGGACCAAACTCCACAAAGAGATCTGATCAGGCCCTGACAAGGCCAACAGAAGAAGAATGTGTGTAGCTTTTTATTATGAAAAAGCCAAACAGGGAGATGGATGGCCAGAATTTAGCTCTGGCAAACTGCTCCCAGCTCCCATTGATATGGGCTGATTAACTACTTTATGATCTGTCCCACGAGGAGACAGAGGCAAAAAGAGGATGAATACAGAAAGAATAAAATTCATTTCTGCAGGATTGAGACAAACTTTCAGTAGAGATACATTTTGGAAATAATCAGGCTTCCGAGTAAAATGTTCTTTTCAGTCTTCTCTAGAAAGTATGTAGATTGTACATATGATTATTATCGCATACATGCTAAGTTAAAATGTACCCCCCCCCCCCCTCAATAGAGGCAGTAGAGGCAGTCACATTTACAGGCTTGTGCAGGAGCTCCTTTACACTAAAGCACTAAAGCACCACCACAGGATTAGTGCCGAGTTTAACAACACAGAGTGCCGTTAACATAGATATTGCACATTTTTGTGTGGGGATGTTTTTGTTGCAGTAATAAAAAGTGCCCTGCCAACTGCAGTGACTCCTGATTGGGGCTTTATAAGGAGGCAGAAGCACTTGGGGAGTGACTCATTCAAAACACACACCAACACCTGGTAGCCCTCATCAATCACAGCCTCAGTGTGAATAACACTCTACAGCAGCCAGGTGGATCAGATCAGTGTTGGTTTGCTCCACTCAGCCTTACACCACCACCACCACCTCCACCCCCACCCCTAGCTCCACACACGCTCACACAAACATCCTCATTCTCGTTCCTTGTCTGACCGCTCTGGAAGCCCATCACAATAGATTTAAGGAGGGCACAGATGTCACCTGGAAGTAATGTTTGCTTTATAGTCTCCCAATGCCCCTTGTAAATATGTATTAAAAGATGAGCCATTAAGATCTTGCATTGCGGATACCGACCAGACGATCTGCAAACATGTCTTGTTTAACTTCAGTAATACACTTTGAAATGGAAAGACAGGAACGCAAATTTGCTGGAGAATCTGTGAGCTGATGTGAGGATGGGTCATTCTGTTAAACTTACTCCTTAATAGATTTTTTTTAGAGAAAAGGATTTCTCTATTTTGATCACCGCTGACTGAAGGTACAAGGCAGCTGCGGAGGTAAGTTCTAACCAGCATGCGATTTTCATGCATTTCATCAATCTGATTTTTTGTTTCCATCTAAGACAGTCAAGCTGGAAAAAAAAACCCCATCATGGATTCGATTTCAATATTGAACATTTATTCATCCACAGTGTGACTGAACCTTTCTACGTGACTTACATTGCCATTTGTCTCCAATGTATTCCAATATGCCATTCAAGCTACAGTATTGACTAGAAGTCACAGGGAAAAATGAGTTGTGAGATGTCCTTATGTGCCCGAAAAATGTAATCCAGTCAGACATAGCTAATCATACCGTTTCTTACTACAGGTCCCAAGTTTAATCTTCCCATGTCAAAGATAGAGGTATAATCACAATTTCATTACCAACAGCACTCATCTTGTCAAGTTCTGCTAAGTTTATCGTAGTTCAATCGAGAACCACAAACTTGCTCGGGAAACACCAGTTATAGATTCTGCGAGAAATGGAGAGCTGGAGAAAAAGTGGAAAAAAGATGAAAAAGCAAAGATCATTTAGAGGCTGCGGTTTAAGTAAAATATCTCGAAAGGTCAGCTGTCAGATAGGTTTATTCCATTAAAGAGGAGAGAGGAGACCAGGGCTGTGGCGCTGGACCTGGTCTCTGAGCTGTGGGGAGTGGCCTGCCTCCTACACCTCTGCCTACTGTAGGCAACAACACATGCACATATATAGGGGAATGTAATGTCTTCACATTTGTTTTCCTAAAAATGTTCATTTTACATAATTTCTCCATGGGTAGGATTAAACGATGCAAGAAGCAGCATCAGTTTCATGGAATTTCATTCTGTTTAATGGAATTTCCAAGCAAAGAAACAAGAGAAAAATACATTTAAAACTACATGTGGCACCAGGGAATATTAGTTCTCCAACCAGTGTTTACTGCCTGATATGTAAATAAATGTAGATCAAAGCTGCAGGTTGTGGTGTGCCTTTATGCATGCATATAAAACAGCAATGTTACCATTAACTGATTAACAACTGCTATGTGTCGTGAGTTCCTAAAAGATTACGATTTGGAAAGGATGCCCAACCCTTTCAACCACTCTTTCCTGTCACCGATGCTCATATCACCAATGTTCAGACGCCTCCTGGGATACACCTATGGTCTTGAAAACACAAGTGCATGTTGATCACAGTGCACCCAGCTTCAGGTTCAGTAACCATCACTCTTGAAATCTGTCATTTACCATTGCTTTACTTCTCACAATTAATGCCCACTGTGTGGTTCCTGTTGGTTTCCTCCTTTCCTTCTCGGTCACCGAACGAGGCGGCGAGCAAGTGAGCGTCTCCCTCCAGGTGGGCCTGAACCTGCCGCGAAGCGTGTCGGGGGGGGGGCCCAGGGGATGCCATTAAACTGCAGCCGCTCTCTCGCCTCTGCCGAGCGTAACAGCAGGTGAGGGTAAAAATAGTGAGCCATCTGTTAGAGCATGAGATTGTGAAACCCTTCCCCACGACTCAGTGGGGACTCAATTAAAATGTGCATTTTCCCAAGTGGCTAAGGGGAGCACTCCTGCACCCCCACTCCCGGTGAGCCCAGGTGAGCCCAGCTCAGGTAGGCAGAAGGAGCTTTCGGCCTGAGGAGCTCCAGATTCGCTGGTGGTGTGACGGCCTCGGCGGCAGCGCCACTGCGAACTGGAGCTTTTCACCTTCTTATAAGTGGAACCATTATCAGCCTTTGTTCTTCTAAACACACACGCTGCTACAAAATCTCTCTCAATACATCTTATATGCATGAGCCAACTTGCAAAAAGAAGCTAAAATAAAAACAGGCACTATAGATTTCTGATATTTTGAGGGAGTAAGAACCAAATAAAGCCTGTTACAAATATAGCATGCCTGTTACTAAGCTTGCCCTGTTACAAACGTCCTTCCACTGGAAATACAAGTAATAAAGTTTAGTCGCTCTATTTGAGGTGGATTTCTTATAATCAAGTTAATCACATTTGCATGTTTGCAGAAGAAAGACCTCAGTGCCAATCAGAGCAGGTGCATTCTCGTTCATACATGTTCATATCCTACCAGGACTTCATCATTATCTACTCCAAATCCTGGGCCGAATTAGCTGCAAATGTTTCAGATACCAGCTTGAAAGCCACCTGGCCGCATGGAACATTCCGGATAGAAGAATATTTGGTCTAATCAAGATCTGACAACGAATCTCCCTTCCAACCGCAATTCAAGTTCCTGTCAAGTAATCACTGCCAACAGACGCAAGCGAAGAAGATATGTCTGAATTTTGTTTTATTTCATCTTTGACGATTTAGGTTCTATATCATCTTTGGAAACAAATCCTTTTCACCAAATTAACCCCCAAAGTCAAAGTTACCTATATAGAGCCTTTTACAACAAATGTTGTCACAAAGCAGCTTTATAAACACATGGGTCCAAGTCCCTGATGAGCAAGCCAGGGGTGACAGAGGCAAGAAAACACTCCCTAGGCGGGGATTAGGAAAAAACCTTGGGAGGACCCATCCTCCATTGGGCGGCCCCCAAGAACATGTCTAAATGTACATTACATAGCAGGATTTGATAGTGTACAGTATGTCTGCATGGCAGGATGTTTCAGGTGTATTAGTAGACAGCCTCTGAATGTACCAGCGTCTATAGTTATATATGCTCAATGGCTGCTATCTGTGACCACCAGCTGAATGCATTTCTGCACTTAACCCTCCTCGTTGGAAGCAACTGCTATAAACTGCCTGACAGCACAGGCATCTCAGCTGTGGGGGAGGCACAGAGGGAGGATACTCTGAGGAGCGGTTTGACACTGAGCCACACACTTAAGAAATACTCCAGTCCTGGGCCCTGTTTCATTACTGTTTTTAGCCGACTTTCCCTCACCACTTTCCCTTGGGGGGAATCCCCATCGCCATCTTAAGGGCCGTTCTGTTGCTTTATCGGCTTGAGTGCACTTCTGTAGATGGCTCCTCATAGGGACGAGGGATCGAGTCAGTGTAACCGCAGACTTCAGCAGTGCAGCCTTTGCCCAAAGGGACTACAACCTGATAAACAAACAAAACAAACAAACAAAAACATAACAAAGCCATTTGGAAATGTAAGCAAGAGAAATGTATTTGCATAAAAGCACAACATTTGGTTTTATTCAAATTGGATTTTATGTAGCCTACTCCATCTACATGACAGCTCATTACTTATCCTATTCTTACTCTCCAAACTAGATAGAATATAAAGCTTCTGTTAACATAAGCACATTTTCTTCCTTTCTTTTTTCCTGGTAGGCCTCCTATGACTAGTTTAAAAGTAAATTATATGTGCAAATCAGACCTTGAATCCAGTTTTGGATCCTGTTTTTTTGTGCAAATTACTAGTAGGTATTTAAACAGTTAACATAACTGAATAGCCATTTAGTTACTATACCAGACACACAGGAAATTAGTACCTGGACCTAGAAAGAAGTGATTTGAATATCTTCTATATGTTCACCGACAAATGAAACACCAGTGATTACAAAAGCCAGGCCCAGATGGACAGGAGTTTAAATATGAAGGCAAAAATGAAAGACTTCTGACCAAGGGTTAGGATGGGATGTACTCTGCAGCCAGGGCTAAATATGTTCTTACTGAAGAATCTGTATCATTTACACTTATGTGGAAAAATCCAGCTTTTAGGTGTAACTTCCACTTACATATGCGGTTGATTTAGATGTATGAGGGCAAGTTGCTGAAGGAGAGCTGATTAAAGTGATAAATGAGGACTTGTGACCCCACACTCACATCGGTACTGGATCATCAAACACCACAGTGGCTCACAGCAGTGTTAAGGGTGGGTGACTTCATCCATGCCATTGGCTAATTACAAAATAACAGATTTAGGTTTTTTATTATTATTATTATTATTATTATTA
>JAOYMR010000014.1:5537593-5554503 GCA_025802075.1 Tenebrosternarchus preto | reverse complement strand
TTATTATTATTATTATTATTATTATTAATACATTCCTTTAATTGAAGATTTTTTCCAAGGGTAAAATAAGGTACAATAAAGTTCACTTCATGAAAGAATGAATACATAAATACACTGCACAGTTTATATTAGAAAAAAATAAACATTTTAAGAGCACAGTATTAAGTTTAGGGGTGATCCAGTTAGCTGAGGGGCTTTATTTCTGTGCACAGTGATAGAACTTTATTGTTTATTGTACTATTTGGTTCTGGGCTTCAAATGAATATGCTTGAGAATTTCCCTCCTCCACTCAGGCAAGGGTAGATTCGGGCATTTGCTCCAGGGAGAAATCAGTGAGATCTCTCTTACAGTTTAGCACAGGGCTGAGCACAACATCGCTCCTCTCAGCACATCCCCGTGTCGAATACCTAGTAAACACTCCATCACATAGAAACGAGAGAAGCACTATTACCATAGAAACCATGGCTTGATCACACCATTCTTCCAAACTGCACACTGCTACTGGGGAACTGGTCAAGAAGACCATGGTGACATCAACAGCAACTGGTAGACTGACTTGCACATAATAGTTAATAAAATGGAAGAACATGTGCCAGACTTTATACATAGAGCTTTTTTTGAGCAGAAAAAAACACTGCCTAGAGCATTTTCTTTGAATAGGAATAAATATGAATACTTTAGAAAAATAGCAAATGGACCACTCAATTTTGTTTTGTATCCTAATGCATGCAGCTTATGATATTTCAGATTTTGCCTTCCTACAGCGTTCAGACGTGGTTTCACCTCAGAACTAGAGCCAATAAAAACAAGGCAAGCACCTCCATTAACAGTTCAGTTAACTACCACAGATTACAAACTCCAGGGTCCAAGTGCCAAGGTTGAGAATAACAACCAGCCTTCAGAAAAGCCTTTTCTTACTGATGTGATTTTGTCAGCTGGGAAGTTAAAAAAAAAAACTCAGGGGGTTGCTAAAAAAGCGGAACTCTTTTCAACTTTGAAAAGTGCTCTGCTCTGCCCAAAAACAACAAAAAAAAACCCAACCAAAAAAACAACCCAGAAGCAAGCAACTCCGATACAGAGCGGCCTTCAGACGCACGCACGTGCGCACGCACGCAGCCTCTGCGCTTGCCTGGCAAGAACAGAGCCACTGTGCTAACAAGGCCGTTTCAAAAGCCCTCTGTGAGTTTTGCAGCAAGGCACCCGAACTGTCCAACAAACAAAGAAATAAACACTGTGAAACTAAACGTCCGTTTTCATCTGACCACAGGAACGGCAAAACAAGCATTTCCATTTTACATACCAAGGCCTATGCTTGATGCCCCTCCCAAACACAAGGCAGCTCTCCTTACAGTGAACGTGTGCTGTGAAGCTTCTTCTCAGTAACAAGGAAGGGTTAGCAGAACTGCAAAACAAACAGATGAAACAAAATACAGGGAATCGTGCTTCGTATAAGTAAACCTGTTTCAGCTTTTACTAAAAATGTAAAACTAGGGAAATCATTATTTCTTCGTGCATGGCAAGACCCACATCACAAGGGGAAAAAGCTTGGAACAGCTTCAGGGGCACAAAAAGACTGACCTGCTGTCACCTGCTGCTATATTGCATTGTTCAAGGAAACCTAGTCAGGGTAAATTTAAGTGGAATGGGGGGAAAATTATTATTATTTTTTTTTTTAAAGAAAACTGGTAGAACTGCTCTGAAAAAGATGAAATTGTTACCAAAAATCATGGGTATGAATATTCATGGAATGCTTCCTGGAATGTTCGTATTCAACGAGGCTTTTATGCTCATGTTTCATGGAAATGGTTTTGGCTTCAGGTTTTAATAAAATACTATGTTTAACACACTGTTTGCTTATTTTCTTTTTGCACAAACTTAAGAGTTAGATAGAGTTAGAGAGTTAAATTAGAGTCATATAGAGTTAGAGAGTTAAATTAGAGTCAGATAGAGTTAGAGAGTTAAATTAGAGTCATATAGAGTTAGAGAGTTAAATTAGAGTTAGAGAGAGTTAGAGAGTTAAATTAGAGTTAGAGAGAGTTAAATTAGAGTCAGAGAGAGTTAGAGAGTTAAATTAGAGTCAGAGAGAGTTAGAGAGTTAAATTAGAGTTAGAGAGTTAAATTAGAGTCATATAGAGTTAGAGAGTTAAATTAGAGTTAGAGAGAGTTAAAGTATGAATACTTTTGCACACCATGCCACATTTACCCACTAACATTTGTTAATTGCAATTTTCTAGATTAGGCTGTAAGAGTTTTGCAATGTTAATCATTAAGGCTCTTCAGCACCAGCCCTAGACCACCATGCTCTACTACCCATGCCAACAGATGCTGAGCACCAAGATGGCAGACTTGGTTGGCATCTTTTTCCTTCCTCACTCTGCAAAGCAAATGATTTCCTGTTTATAAACCATATGGGCTATGAATTGTGGGAGGTGCTCTGCAGGGCCTAGCAACCCAGGTTTCCAGAGAATCATGTCTACCTCCAATTGCGATTTCAAGATGGTACCAAATGGCTGGTCTGTAGTGGGGCAGCCTGAAACGTCTGAAAATAACGGGCACGACAGGGTGAACCAACATAACAGAGACGACGCTCTGCTAAAAGCCTTGCGAGTAGGATGGATGTCTGGCTATCGACTGTAAATCCAGCAGGCAGCATGAAACCCTTTTTCAATAACTACCCCCCAATAAACACAATGAGTGACATATTCTCATTCAGCGTGGGCTCGGGCCTGCCATGCCTCCATCAATTTCAGAGTCGCCGCTTCTTCTCCATGCAGGTCCCGTCCTCCCAGAACGGAGGCCGTTCCAGCAGAAGCCGGGTGAAATTACTCGGACAGGTAATATCTTGACTTCAGTGATAAAAGAGACTTTTATGGGCCATTTTCCCTTCAAATGGTTGTGTTTTCAGTCCTCCTCCAGCTTACTTTAGAACTTTAGTTCTGTTCAACTTTCTTTCCAGTTTCTGGTCCCCTTTCCCTACCCTGAGGCCAGCTACCTGGGATTTTAATTACTGTTTTTCTGAAACGACTCTGACTCCTGCCACCTGCAAGTGAGTCCATTCTGCCATGACATAATGGCTCTCAGTTAAAAGTAATTAGTACCTAGGGAGGAAGGTGTACCAGGGCAAGGAAACAACCGTCAAGCCACTACCTTCAGGTATGTGCCAGGGCACGTGAGTTCTTACCAGACAACAGGAGCATGAGAACAAGTCTGGAACCGAGGACAGGTGGTTTGTTATGGAGTATGATCTTGTAAAGCTGCGTTAATTAACATTGATTTTGACCCCCACCGGTTATTGCTGCCTCCTTACAGGGTGCACAGGGCGAAATAAAGACAAAATCAATGTTTAATATAATTACTAGCACAGAAGAGTTATTGTAACGGCCTGTGTTGAGCGTATGCTTAACCGTAAATAAAACACAGTTGCAAGCAGCAATTACTGGGGTCCAAGCATTTGTTCAACATGCGGAGAGTAACTACAGCTAATTAATTGGAAATAATGCATTATTTTTGAAGTATGCACAGGCAACAATCTCGCTAGATTCTGTACTGCCTTCATCCTGATATTGCTAAGGCTGTGTCATGACTGATGAATTTTGATTAGTCATAATCATCCTTGGTTCATTAAATATCAAAGATCTTGACTGCTGGAGCAAACATAGCATATGGTGCTTCTTTTTTTCAGTTTATATTGGAGAGGTCGATAGTATATTGGTGCGATATACTCTGACAGAATGAATAACTACAGTTTTTAGTCAAAAGCTTTATTTTCCTCAATTCTTTTGTAAATAGTAAATAGAAATATTTGTAAATAGAAATATTTGGTAATATTTCAGTGCAAATCGCCATCACATTTTATAAAGTTAAATAAAGGTTTACATTTATATTTTTCAAGTGAAAAAGATCAGCAAATAACCACTTAAAAGATTTTTTTTAAATAATAATCAATACTTTTTTAAAGTATTGTACTTTAAGACTAAGAAGTACAGAAACAGTAACTAGGCACAGAATTTGATTGAGCTGATTTCTAACATGTTAACATTGTAAATAGGTGAAAAGGAGGAAGGTTTGCTACTGTAGGAAACCCATACGAGCTGGAAAGACCTGGGTTTAATACTGTAAACACACAATAGAGGGGAAAAATAAAAGACAGAAAGGAGTTTACATTTTTAGAAAGACGGATATCCCAGAGCTTGAAGGCTGTTTTGAGCCAGACATTTATCAGTGGAATGAGTTAGCCTCTGACAGAGCTCGGAGCACCCTGGATATTAACTCTGCAGTGGGCATCGTCATAGTCATCCACCCACCTCCACCCCCCCACCCGGCACACACACGCCCAGCACTGCAACGGGCTGATGAGAAATGGCGGTTCCTTCAGGCCACAGTACATCACTGCACTGCCTCACCATCAGTGACAGCTGTGACCTTGTTTGTATGTGAAAGTGAGACATTCTCTTTTAAGTTGTAAAGCTGTGAAGCCTTATTACAGTTTTCTTCAGCGCTTTTACCCTTGACCATGGACATATATAAAAAAGATGAATCAACACACCCTGTGAGCCAATCATTACAGAAGTGCTTTGTGCCTCTGGAACTGCTTCCCATTTGGTGAGTCAGTGCCTCTTTGTTTTCTTAACAGCAGCAATGAACGCTGAAGGAAGAGTAACCAAGTTAAAAGTCCACTCTTCTAAACTTCCTTAGGCAAACTTCCTCAAAACGTAAAAGTCCCCACCACTTTGACTACGACACCCTGATTTTTGTACTTCGTATATTTTAAGCCCAATCACCATGCTCCAAAGCACTACTAAATGAACTCTTGAAAAGTATTTTGGATTATATATCAAAGTAATTGCCAATTAGGATTTGCTTAATGGCATAAAACACTAACTAATCACTAAGATGCAGTCACAGTTCTTAATTTTGTGCTCGAGTTTATAAAAAGAAAAAAAGAAGAATGCAATAGAAATCTTTGGTTAAACTCAGCCCAGTATTTGATTTACAACAGAACTGTTCTACAGCAAATAGTTTTTCTGCCAGAAAACACACCATAAATAAGAGCTTAGACCATCTCTAGTCATTACTGTTGTAGAAGATGTCGCCCCCCCCCCCTCCTGTACACCGTGAGGAAGTCAGTCCAGGTTCTGACTCCTTACCAAGCTGCTCTGATCTCCAGACCTGCTGGTTGTGACCCCATTAGCATACTGGGGTAAACAGGCTTCTTTCCATATGGAATAATCTAAATGGAACAACGTGGGCTTGGTAGAACTCGCCCTTGGCTGCTCATGGCTGACCCGAGAACTGTTTTCTTCAGTAATCACTGTGGATAAAATTAGAAAAAGGGTTGTCCAAGATCAGTGCTCACAGGCAATGTCCCAACCTCAAACTCCTGTTAATCGACCTCTGTCCACAGCTGGAACACTACCAGGCTGGTCAGATTTCATTAAAGCTCAGTGGTCTAGGAATGACAAAGTAAACTGTGATTAAATGTAAACAAATGAAGTCTCAACCTTCATTTGTATTCAAATTTTGACTCCCAGAACACACATTACTCAGACAAATGTAAGAGTGTTATTCTATAATGGCACTTTTACCATACTCAGGGAGAGCAGCGGAATAAGAGGCGATGCCTAGCTGACCACACCTGTCCTGTAAAGCTGCCAGGCTGCAGGCAGTGGAAACCCAGCGACAGGAGAGATGCAGCACGACCCGTGAACTGCTGCAGTCTGACTGCTGAAGCTCTTCTCCTTTAGCCTGTGGCAGTCCTCTCCATTTGATAATATTCCTCGGACACATAAGACTGTTCAAACGAGAGCTGAAGGCCTCGCTATTAACAGCACCGCTCTTTAGGACCTGGGACGAATCACTGGCTTAAACCTCTCCCTGGGCTACTCCATTTGTACTTTGTCTGTGTCCCGCTGGTCCAGTCACACTGAGTAAACAACCTGAAGCAGGGAGAATGGGCTCTCCACTGCCCTTTCCTTTCTTATTTAGACATCCCGGCTTCACAGCTAAGGGACATTAGGGAGCGTGGCAAAAGAGCCGGACCAATAGAATGGCGAGACCGTTAGCCCGTCAGGGCTCTGTCTTCGAGCTGCCGCTCTCGCCCTGCCCTCCGCTGCTAGCGAGCTTCCCGGCAAAACGAATCATCCCTGCCAGAGGAGACAGGCGCCATGTGCTGCTCGAGATAGCAGATGAGATTTATGCAATGAGAGATGAGACGCTCTGTTCAGCAGAACGCAGCGACTGCTAAAATTGAATACGCGGCGCGCGGCGGACGACCGCGATCGATGGCGTGTTCTTGTGCAGACTTTGAATAGAGAAGCAGTGATGGTTATAATAATGATGCTCATCATCATTCAAGTCTGCTGGTTTGGGAACAGGAACACCGGCAGCATGGTCCGAAACTTCCCAACGTAACACGCGGCAGCAGAGATGTCTTTGATAAGGTTGAAGTTGTAATATTTATAGTGATGAGAGAGCGAAGCTCGCCGTAAGCTTTATAGCTGCAACGAACATTCTGCTCCGAGTTGGACAGATTCTTTTTCATCAACTCAGAAAGAAAATGCATTATGTAGGACTGGGAAACAACAAGCTTCTGAACATCCAGGCAAAATGCAGATCACCACGTCAGATGGGAAAGCCTTGTGTGGATAGAGTTGAGGCAGAGCTCTCGCCGTACTGATTATCATGCCAATTCGGTCTGAAGCCTAAGAGCACCCTTCCAGATGAGATCGGATAAATTCTAATCTCTTCCCATCAGTCTGCGAACGGAGGAGAGAGAACGCAACTGAGGAGTGGTGACCTCCTCGTGAAACAAGGACGTCTCGGCACGTAGCCAGGATGGAAAGGGGGGGGGGCAAGAGTACCACAGCTCCTCCTCCTCCTCCTCCTCCGCCGGAGCTCAGCCGAAGTAGCATTGGCGTCCACCTTAGTGGCCACAGCGAGCATCGGGGAGAGAGGGTGGAGAGAGGAGGAACAGCTGGCCTGGCAAGCCAGGGGAATGGCACTTGTGGGCATGATGCTATTTTGAGAGCAGAACAGAAGCCCACGGCAGAGCGCCGGAGCGGGACTCGTCATGGCCGAGTCAGGACGGACCACATCCTAACGAGGCCCAGGCTAAATCCTCCCGGCAGCAAACTGAACATTCAGCCCCTTACCCTGTTCCCTCACAGACGACTGAGGGAATACTGATCACATTAAAATTGGAGTAGTTTCCAGAGAGATGGGGAAGAAGTGGGTGTGGGCAGGGACTGTTCCCAACCATTATGGTTAATGAAGGGTAAATATTATCCACTAAGGCATCTGGAATGTTGCATTTGCTAAAGCTTTACATAGACCTGATTTAGCTTTAACAAGAACATACAACTAATATCAACAAAGCATTCATTGGTGATACTAACGTCACCAGTATGGAGACTGAATATAATGGCATGTCTGCCGAAGTCAGAAAAAAAAAAAAAAAAAAAAGGTCTTTTCAATGTCTCATGACACTGACTGAAAACACAGCTACGTTAAACCACACTTTACTTCGGACTCCGAACTGTTCTTATATAGACTGGGTGGAGCAGAAAGATGCAATGAAATACTGCCATCTACTGTTTCAAACGCTGTACTTCACTGCTGTACTCTTGCCAGACTTTTTCAGCCCTTTAGCGAGTCAAATATCGCACCCCAGTGCACCAGACAACACAGCTCAAAGCTTAAAAGATACGCGACCAACACAATACCTACGCAATAAACATAAAATCTGATTTGTTTCAAGTAGGCCCATGTTATTTCTATAGCTGTACAAACTATGTCATTGTCAATTATCTAAAGACATTTGAACGAGGAATAAACAAAAAAAAAAGGCTTCATTATCCAAACTATTTCCTGAAAGGGTAGTTAGGCCCAAATTCCAGTAACCACGGCGAACCATTCGCGGTTTGCCTAATTGGGAGGGTTTCCATGAACCAACGGCAACCAGGTTAGGCATTTCCAGTAAGCTGAAGATTGTTATTGGCATTCCAGGCAGATCACAGTCAATGAAAGCGATCTGAAAGGAAATGAAGTTTATTAAGACAGAGTGCCATCTAGGCGAACTCGAAACTTCCTCAACCAATATCAGACACTGTGAGAGTATCTCTCTCTCTCCCTCTCTCTCTCTCATCTATTTAGTCCCATTTCTTTCCTCTGGCTTTCTTTAGACACACCATTAGTTGAAAAGGCAGTGACTGCTGTTGTAACACAGCGTGGAGGAACACATTTCCTGAGTGTAATACACACTCCCGCTTCTGACAATCCAGTTTCCTTGACGCTCATTGTAGTCTTTACCTCTATTGATTTGGATCACAGATAAGAAGACTAAATCTCCTAGTGAGCTTCAAATCTCTCCACTCTCTGTGACACAGTATTAACTTCCAGCTTTATGCTACAGTAAACGATCATGTGGTGCATCGCTCAGCCGAACGCCTCCTGTCCGTCACACAGCTCGCACCCCACTCATCCACCACACGAGAGCGAAGAAGGAATGAACCAGCTTTTCTCTAAGAGAGTCGAGCTTTGGACAGACTTCACGCCGCCTGATATGGCTGCTTAAACATGTATAGGCAATGCAATTAGCTACAGCACCGCAAGAATGTGGGTTTATTGATTACTTGACTTTTCTCTTTTAAGGGGACACAAGAAAAGCACCGTATAGATTATACAACTGAGAAGGCTTTAAGTTAATAACATTTATTAAGAGCTTATTACATTGTAATAATCAAAAGTATAGTACAATCTGGGACCATGGTATTTGATTCTCACTATGTTCACAACAGTAGGCACACATTCCACCTTTGGAGGAACAAACATTGTTAATCAATTCCGTCTGACATTTTATATTTGATTGTAATCAAAAGTAAATGTGGCAAAGCTAACTGAGATGGCAAAGGAACATACACAAACAATCCATGTCATTGTTATTAGCTCTGCATTTTTTTTTTTTTTGAGTCTAACGGAGCATCAGAGACTCTTTCGTCTGGCACTTTAATATATCATGACAAAGATTAAAAGAGAATTTTTGGTAAATATACACATGAGGGACAAACGGCAGAATACAGATGTTCCTGTTTGTTTCTGGAGTTCCTTAGCCAACACGCGCACAGATGCTCATTGTCAACCTCCATCAAATATTTACTGCTAAGCCAGCACGGAGATTGCTTTAGCCCCGCTCAGATCACAAACGCTCGTCTCCTCTCGGCGTTCGCTGGTGTAAGTACTCCCCTGTTGCTACAGAAGTCGAAGGAAGCATTGCAACCTTTTGAACGTTGGACTCAAAGAGACAGATCCAGACAAGCTAGTGAGTCGTTCCCACACTCATTGGTGCTGACAGTTTAACCAAGTGGTCACACTAAGACCATCTATTCAACTACATGATTTATGCATATGTGAGAGACAGTCACAATAATTATAGAAGGGCATAACGAAGGTTTGTACTTCAGACCCACAGGTGGTGTGTCTTTGATTACACCAAGAATCTGTACATTCGCCAAAATAATCAGTGTGAATAAGTGACTCCAATCACATAATTGAAATGAAATTATTATATCAGTTCTGCACAAACAAATGACATGGTGGCCCAGGGTAATAGAACAGTACATTCTGATAAACAGATCTATTACAGGCAAACTGGTACAGGACTACCATTATAACAAAACAAAAAAAACTCCCTTTGTGAAATGAGTTTCATAAAATGTAGGATGTTGACTAGGCTGGATGATGTTCAGTCCACGCTCCCTTCTCCACTGATCACTTACATGAGATGCTAAACATCATGGCTCACCAACACACCCCTTCAAAAGTCTTTCATCTATACACTAAAGTATCAGTCTGTCAAACATGATGCATTGGTTCGAGAAGCCAGTCCAGTCCAGTCCAGCCCAGCCCAGTCCAGTCCAGTCCAGCCCAGCCCAGTCCAGTCCAGTCCAGTCGTCCCGTCCAGTCCAGTCCAGTCTCTCTCTACGAGATGAGGCAGAGTAGCGAGGAGCTGGAACAGTCATCATGTGACTCATTCCTAACAGAGTCTGTGTTTTTGATCCCATACCAAAAGATTTAGCCACCAACAGGACTTCAGGTCACCTCTCAGTGTGTATATATACAAATTTACCCAGTGAGCAAGTCTCTCTCACTTCATCCCTCATTGTGGTCTACACCCCCCAGCCCAAGGTTCATCCACGGTGGTGAGGGTTAGAAAAAGGTATCCCTGCACAACGGGCATGTTGACTTGTTGCTTGATGTGAACCACTTGTACTGAAACATAAACATACAAGAGAAGAAATATTCAAGAAAGTTCTGAAACCAATAGGAAAAACCAACAGGGAATAAAAGCAGTGAACTCTGCCGTTATCTGCTTGTATCAGAAAGCAAGAAGGTTGTTTTTATGAGTGTGTGTGTGTGTGTGTGTGTGTGTGTGTACAAAGGCTGTACTGACTAGGCAAGCAGAGTGGAATTTCTTCTTGCAGGTACGGCATCCTTTCTTAGGGAGCGAGTAGTTGGAGCCATGAATGACAGAGAAGCAGATCATGCAGTCCTCCACTCCCTCAAAGCGTTTCTCCACATTGTTCTTCCACAGAGACAAACCCTCCATAATGCTGCCGTTCTACACACCCAGCAAGGGGAAAAGGAAATTACAACGGCTTCAAGTTACAGGAGGTTTGTTTTTAAAACCCCAGTGACCTAAAGTTTTACGTCTGTCTCATTAGATTCAGAGCAGTACATCTCGATAGTTACATATTAGGTAATGTTGTTTGCTCTACATCCAGTGTGAGGTAGGTTTTTGGATTTTAAAACATTTAGGGCTCCTTTTCCAGGCAAGAATTTAGTCTGCATGTTGAAGTTAAGCCTACATTACTCTATCAATAAGAATTTTAAGCATTCCTTAGGCTAACTGTGTAGTCACAAGCCAGATTTGTATTCTAGCAGGAACTGTATGCCTGTATAGTGTGTTTTTAGAGCTCTCCCTAAACCCAAAACGGTAAAATCCATTCTACGGTAAAAGAGACACATGGTGGAGGTTCTGGGAGCCTGCTGTGAGGTGGTGGAGGGCGTGACGGTGTGGGGACTCCCACCTGGTGCGTGAGGTAGGTGCTGAGCTGGAGCATCCAGTTGCGCCACTGTTGGACGGCTACTCCCACCCTGCGGCCGCTCTCCACGGAGATGGAGCCCAGCGGGTAGTTCTGGGGCAGCTGGATCACCAGCTCGATGAAGATGTCGTCCACCGAGTACGTGGCGATCACCTCGCGGGTGGCAGAGCGTGCCTTTACCTGAGAACGCAGACCCGGGATCACGGTCCGAAGGAGAGCCTCTTAAATAACTACCCGTGCTCTGCTGAGTCACAAATCAAACAGGAGGCTACGCAGGGCTACCACTGATGATATAAAGGGGGGGGGTTAAGCTCGGTGTGCCGCACAGAGCGTACAGCGCTGCAGCCTTTCTCAGGCAGCGTGTGGGGCCGCGTGGGGCCGCTCTGGCTCCTGCTCCCGGGGGTCCAGTGATTGGGAAGGACAAGTGCATGGGAAAAGAGCAGCAGGGGATCCAAAACAGTGAGCAGTGGACACGTCTTTACACATTAGCTAGAAGAGGTGGGACGTAATGTAAATAGACTATTTCAGTGACACCAAGCAAAAACCCGACAGGCGCATTGTGTGTGTTTGTGTGTGTGTGTCTTTGGCTTACTGTCATGCACTGGAAGGTCTGCGTGCTGGACTGCACTGAGGTGATCTCCTGCGCTGAAAGCACTCCACTCACGTACTTGCTGGTGAATTTGTCCACAGTGCTGAACACACGCTTCTCCTGACTGTTCCACCAGAGTCTCACCATGGCTGGGAGGTCTTTCAGAGCACCATAATACACGGAGCAGGCCAGGTGGGGGATCTCAAACTGCAAGCCTTCATTTTCTGTCACACACACACACACACACACTCAGTTCTTATGTCTTGGCAAGCAGGCCTTAAACGACTTGCAAACCGTGGACTATGTGGAGTGGTGAACTCATCCGCTGATACTAGAACAAAGCAAAGCTGAAGGCAGAATCGAACTGGCGTCCCTGTGTGCGCAGCGGGCTGCTCTGCACCAAAACCCCTGTTTGCAAATTGTCCCTTTGCGGGATGAGAGAGTTGTTCGCACTCACGCCGCAGGGAGAAGGACAAGCTCTCGGTGAAGAAGCTTTTGGGCTCTTTTCCAGCCGTTTCCGCCGGCTGCCCAGGGAGCGTGGGGTTCTCCGGCATGAGCCGGAACAGATGCAGCAGCAGCTTATGCAGGGCGCGGCTCTGCTTCAGATGCAGAGAGTACTGGACACGCAGCTGAAAGAAACACAACAGCGCCACCAACAGCAGGGGGTGAGCAAGCTCACGAGCCTTCAGGAAGCAGGGACGTGCGCTCTGAAAGCACATCCACGGTTTTCAATATATTCACTCAAACTTTTGGCAAAAAACAAAAGAAACTTGAGGTGTGTGGAGAAAGGAGGGCTCTGTGAAGGGAGAATGCCTGAACAGTAAACAACGGCCCCATAGTGTTAGATAGACTCGAATAGATGTGTGCTAGTAAACACAGCTGGCAGGGATGGGGAATACACTGCACTGCTAAAGTACAGCAATCTCAAGGGTACAGGGACTGGGGGTGCAGTAGTGCTACCGGTTCTGTTAGATGTAGAACTTCCTGCATCCTGTGCTGCTGGGATTTCAACATTAAGCATTGTGCATACAAATTCACACAAATACAGACTAAATTACAAAAGCGCGTAGCGGACAGTCGTTGCCGGCCACAGCGTTGCACCGTACCTGGGAGGGCGCGGCCTTAAAGAAGGTGAGGAGGAGTTTCCAGGCAAGGAGGTATCCCAGGATGCAACAGTGCTCCGTGCTGAGGGGGGGCACCACGGCAAACTCGCCCACCTGTACGCTACCGAGAATATTCTCCAGCAGGTCCTCTGTGGTTGTGAGAATATCCATTATCGCTGCTGGAGGAGACCTGCACAACACAACGGCACATCAGCGACAGGTTCACTGAACTTTCAGCACCTTCACTGCTCTCGTTCACTGGCTTCTTGCATCTTATAAACCTGGAATCATATAATCTTGGATTTTATAAAGTTACTAGTAAGTGCACTAAGATTTCTTTTGATTTGAATGTTTGGACCTCAGGTAATTGTCAATCACTCATGGAATTTCATTTACTTTAAAAGTCAAACGCCAACGAAATGTCAAAAACCCAAACCTGCCACAGCTCTCAAATATCCACAAAATGTCACAATGATGATGAACTCAGAAGAAAAGTCACACTCACAGTAAAACACAGAAACACACACACTAAAGAGTCTTACAGGCTTGGCTCTTCCTCCTCTTCATCATCAGACTTAGCACTTGCATTTTCACAGTCACTTTCTGGTAATAGAGGCATGACCCTAAGGAAACAACGTACTGTTACTACCGTTACTAAGCCCATTAACGTTACATAAAATAAATTAATTCTTCTGGCCCTGAACTCCCAGCAAAAAGAAATTCCTGAGACGCAGCAAAGGTCTCCGTCTCACTTGTGCAGCGCGTGGTAGACGGTCAGCTGCAGGGGTCGAGCCTTGAACAGCAGCAGCGGAGTGAGGGTGTTGAGCAGCGTCTGCAGGGCCGACGGCAGGCTGCTCCTCTGGTTGGCCACGAATCGCGCCGGGAGCGTGTTGTGCGTGAGCAGCCGCGCGGGCGCATGGACGAGGACCTCGCCCACCGCCACCACCACGGCCAGCGGGAACAGTGGGTCGTCCGGCTCCGGGAATTCTCCTGTGGAGAGCGTCTCGTTAAACACACCGTCCTTAATCTCCTTCAGGAATTACGGCTGAAGTTGCGAACGCTTCGGGTTTCGGTTGGTTACGGACAAAAACGGTGAAAAAACGCACAGCCACGCACAGCTTCAGCAATCCAGCTATTCAGAGAACAAAGCTGTCAGGTTTTGCAGTCAAAGTTTAAGCCAAGTTTGAAGTAAAACAGGAGGTCCAGTCAGCAGGGTCTTTGTTTGAACTTGGTTTAAAACCAGTAATGTTTGATGATATACTGAACCACAGCTGGTGTGAAATAAAATTAAATAAGGCTTTATAAATTAAGCAGGGCCCACCAGGAATGTTGACTAGCAGAGGGAGCAGCAGAGTGTGGACTCCCTCTACAAAAAACTCCTGCCATTCTGAGCTGAGTTCAGGAGGCAGCTGCTCCACCACACCAGCAGGGGGCGCTGCGAAGAACTCGGTGAGTTTCACAATCAGTTCACAGTTAGCACATACAAACTGCTGCACCCAGGGGTTCCAGAACGACCCAGTGCTCTCGCTGGCAGTCTATGGACATAGAAAACCACACACACACACAGAGATGCTATCATTAGCCTGAACAAGCATAGCACATTAGAGCAATATCTAGTTCAGTTAATGTGGTAATGACGAATTGCCATAAACAGCACCACTACCAATCTGGACCTGATGCTGAAGTCCTAACAAACATCTCACCTCTAGCCAGGCCAGCATGGAGCAGAGCAGGAAGTCCCAATGAGTGCTGCCAAGGACTGTGGGAGAATGGTCCACCAGCCAACACAGGAAACGCATCATCTCTACAGGTAGGGTCAGCTCTGCAGTGGATGCCTTCCCCAGGTCACTGACGGGCGGAGAGAGGACGGACACAGGGCTCAAAACACTGCTGTGCTGCTCTGCACGTGAACGTATCCACTGGCGAGAAACTTACTGCCACAGCCATCAGCTCCAGAAAGTTGCTGTAATACTCACTAAACCTAAAATCATAATTCATTGCAAAATATTCTGTATGCAGCAGACGCACACACACACACGCACACATACACACACCTGCTAAAAAGGAAGCACTCCTCTCTGCTGTTCCGGCACTCCAGCACGGTGGCCACGACAGCCAGCAGGATCTCCTCCTCAACAGGAGTTGCAGCCTGCAGACAGCAGTTCAGCACGGCCAGACACGCCCACACACCTGCGGTCAAAGCCACCCAGAGCTTCTCATATACACAGTTCAACGGGGCTGCAGTCTGAACAAGCCCAAAATCATCACCACCCTACCCGCAGAGTTCCAAAGCCTGATTGTTTGGGGTAGATGTGTGTGTGTGTGTGTGTGTGTGTGTGTGTGTGTGTGTTAGCCGCACTCTTACTGTGGGCACAGTCCTGGTCCCTCTCCTGCCAGTTTAGAAGATCCGCGACAGACAGAGCGATGAGGGCTTCTCTCTCTGCAGTGGGCAGCCAGGGGCACAACACCTGAATGGTACTCACACTGTGCTCTGAGAGAGGGTAGAAACTTGAGAGACACACACACACACAGACACACACGCGTCAGAGAGGCCTTCGACTGCGCCGGCGTGCTCCAGGGCTGCGGGAGCTTGCGCTGACGCGTTTGTTTGAGCTGCTCCTGCTGGGAGAAGCGCCAACGGCTTTAACATTAGCACATCCTGAGAGCCGGACATCTGGAGACGGCCGGGGCCACTGCTCGTGAGCTCCTCCACCCGAGAGCTCTGCTGCAGAGCTGCTGCCGCACGAGTTCGCTCTGCCGTATCTACGGCGATGCTCTGTTCTCTTACCTCTCTACGTTGTCGTAGAGCACCTTGGGGATCACGGCAGTCGGTTTGTCCTTCTGAACGAAGCCTGCCAGCGTCAGCGACCAAAGGGCACCCTCTTCTCGAGACCTGGGATTTAAGCCATGACGTCTCAGATGAATTACCCTCGTTACAAAACAAATCTAGGACATTTGCAATCGAGGGATGCCGTGCATTTGTGCATGTAAACACAGAGATTCGCAACACGGTGGACAGGCTAATTAGAAAATAATCAATGTTGTGGAGTTGGATCAGATTACAGCTTGGACGTTCACCTTGTGAACAGCGTTTCCAGAAGCTCGGCATGCACCGAGCTGGATCTAAATGCACTTTGTGCTACATTCCAGTCCTGGAGTAGTTTGCGGTACTCGGCCACCATGGTACCGTGCTCCATCTCCTCACACCACTGCAGAGCGTAGAGACTTTCTGCAACTACAAGCACCACCCAGATATTCAACCTCACGTGACACAGTTTCTTCCTAAACAACAATTCATCGTTATGTGTAGGAGTTGGACAACTGGCTTCATTTTGTCCAAATAAACAAGAATAGAATGTGCAGACAGAACACAGATTTGTCTTAAACAAATGAATTCAACAATAGCATCGTTTGTTTTTTTTAATGTTCATTTGCATCTGCTTTTATGATCAAAATCTCAGTCATGTGCATCTCATTCATTAAAACCATCTTGCTGATTTAGCCCGTTTGTGGACCAAGGGCTCCCTCGCTTCGAACACGTGACACATTAGTGCTGTGCCTCACCCGTATATCTGAGATCAGGCAGCTCCGAGGTGTCCGTCTCCCCCTGCTGTTCGTCAACAGGTACTGCAATAGAGATGATTCTCCCCAGCAGAGCACTGACGCACAGATGAGCAGGAAGCCTGCCACAGCCCCTGACCCTCCACACGTCCACGCAGGGACTTTCCCCGGTCGCCCGTAGGCGCCCAGCCAGCAAGGGGCGCTTCATCCACTGCATTTCAGATGCAACATTTCAGCAGAGGAGAAAAACTTTTGCTGTTAATGTTTGTTTCATGTTTTCTGGAGTCGTCATGAAACTGAAACGGCATTACAGATCGCGAAAACAGTACCACAGTTTTCACTTAATAATAAACAAATGAAATAAAAGGAGAATGTATTCAGATGTATTTCCAATCAATTATTGGCTGCACTGGAAGATCACTTATTTCATTGGCCCTGTACTTGTACATTTACATTTACGGCATTTGGCAGACGCTCTTAACCAGAGCGACTTACAAAGTGCTTAGGGATACTTGGAATATCTAGTGTAGCCCAGATAGACCTGAATTCTTGTACTCA
>JAOYMR010000014.1:5522387-5535362 GCA_025802075.1 Tenebrosternarchus preto | reverse complement strand
CAGGCAGTCCTTCACCGACGAGAAGAAGTTAGAGGCTACGTCAGAGATGAAGGAGACCAGAGGCTCCACGTTCCCGGCGTCGGACATGCCTTTGGCCTCCGACAGGGTGGCGTGTAGACGCTCGATGATGCTCTCCACATACACCTTGCCGATCAGCGGCTCTGGGGGGGGTAAACGTGAGAGACCAATGCCAGTTTACTCCTTACTGTGAGGTTTGCTACCAGAACAATATGCAAGCCACAGGACAGGAGGTTTAACACAGGTTTTAGCACATTAAACACATGTACATATGTACAGATTATTATGAAAAATGACCAGTCAATAAAAACTAACAGGACATCAGGACATATGCGTGTGTGTGTGTGCGCGCGCACTGTTTACCATTATTGTGCTGTTGGGACAGGGCCAGGCTGATTAAAGGCCAGCTGTGACTGTGCTGGCCTGGGAAAGAGGGAGAGGGAGCTGGAGAAGACTCCAGCCCAGCGGCACACAGCTCGCCGGCCAGACGCACCAGACGCTCCCCCAGCACCGGGCCCCTGAACCAACCTCTGCACACCTCCAAACGGCCTGCATCCGCACATGCCTGACACACACACACACACACACACACACACAGCAGAGAACTGAAACCACCGTTTCCCAACATGAGTACACTGCTGCTGCACTGTGCCCTTCCTACTTACCTTTTGGACGATCTGAAGCAGCACATGCCATTTCAGGTCCATCTGTTGAGAGGAAGTGTGAAAAAGAGGCCGAGATCAAAATGATACTCGCCGGGCCAATACAAACATAAAGTACTGGGAGAGACACGGTGGTGTGACTCACAGTGATGTGGTTGAGAACAAGAGTTTGCTCCGCCCTCGAGCCGCAGCAGCGCAAGGCGCTGAACACCACGTCCACCAGGAAGTCCGTGTGATTTCTGTCATCCTGTCGGAGCCACACTGCCACCCTCTGGAGCAGGAAGCGCACGGCAGGATTTTGGCCCAGCGTGCCCAGCTGCATGTCCTTCTCGTCCTCTGGCCTCAGCAGGACCCGGAACACCTGCGGCTTCGGGAAATCCCGGAGCAGGAGCGCCAAGAAGCGCAGGTGCCTCTCCGAGTCGCGTTCGCACACGTACGCCATGTTCAACTCGGCCAGCTGGCACACCAGTTCCAACAGGTGCCGGCTCTGCGGCACAGGGCCCTGTTCTTCCTGCCCGTCCGAGGGCTCCGTCCCGGGCCGTCCGCTGGAAGGGCCCTCCCCCTGGCCCTTGCCCTCCGGCTCCGCCAAGCAGATCTTCACAGCCTTCTTTCTCTTGACCTGTTTTTGGCTCTCCGGGTCGGACATGACCCGCAGCAGGGTGGCGATGCCCTCCAGGGCCACCGGCTCCGTCTCCTCACAGTCCACACGCTGCACGCACAGGCTGCCCAGGCCCTCCCAGAAGTCATCCTGGAGCCTCTGGAAGGCGGCCGTCTCGTCCCCGGCCGCACGCTTCTCCCAGGAGACCAGCATCTCGGTGATCTGAGGGAACAGGGGTCCACTCTGGAGTGCAGGGCTTCCCAGGGCTTTGTCTATCAAAGGCAGGAGCTGCAAATGGAGACGTTCAAAGAAGTGAAGTACAAGAACAAGGGCACTCTGAGGGGACGTTACCCTTTTTGTAATGATTTTACTTAAAAGGGCAGTGAAAAAGCAACTGTGTACTAGTCCAAATCAATACAAAGTACCACAACACCTCTTCAAGTAAATATCCTGCACAAGTAAAGATACTTACAATCTTACTCATGGGTCAATATTTCAAAAGAATCATTTTGGAATAAAACGGTGGATATTAAATTAGCTTTCCACATCCATATAGTTACACTCACAAAATTATGAAAGTCAAGAATCTCCGAGTCTTGTTTGAAATCCAAAACAAAGCGACAACTGCAGTGATAACTACTGCAGAAGAGATTAAGGCTGCAGTTGGTAGATTAAAGGCGTACAAGGTCACAAGGTTCCAGTGGATTTACTACAGAATGGTACAAAGCGTTTGAGAAGGAATTAACTCCTATCTTGCTCTGCACATTTAACTGGGCACTGAGGAGGGCTGAAATTCCTCTTTCTTCTAAAGAAGCTACATCACTTCATACCAAAACAAATCAGAATATGGATCATACAAACCTGTATCAGTAGAAAACACACTACCATCTTTATACATTAATTAATGATAAAAGACTGGCTTACTAAACCCAATTCTCAACGCAAACGGTGGCCATAATATTCAAAGTACAAGCAATAATTCTGATCCCAGGCACTGAAAATAAATATGCCTGTTTTAGACTGACTCATAGGAGGTTCTGTGAAAATGTAGTCTCAACAAAATTATAATTAAAAGCAAAAAAATTATTTAAAAAAAAAAAAAAAGTATGGATATTTATCAGAAACCTTTGTTTTGGAAAGAGGTACCAGAAAAGGTGGAACCTGATCCCACTGCACTGAATTTCAAACAAAACTAAATCAAATCATAGACATCAATATATAAATTAAGTGTAGAATTAAATTACTTGCTATGCAGATTATTCTTTTTTTCTTACTTCTAGGCGATCCCATCAATTCTCTTCCAAAACTAATCAAGATTAAGTTAAATATCGGCAAAACATAAATTCTTACATAGATCTTTGATCTACACATCTTAGAGACTGGTACCCTCTGAAACGGAATACAAAAATTGATCAAATATCTTGGGTCATGATGAAAAATCTATCTACATTATGGAAAAAAACTGACCTCTTCAAACCATGATTCAAGAATATTTAAAAGAGATGGAACATTTATTTCAATTTGAGTTCAAGAATTAACTCAATTAAAACTGAAATGCACTACAAGGAGTTCTGATCTTACTTCAGACCTTGCCACATCGAATTAAAAAGAAATACTTTAAAGAATCCTCGTGATTTATCTGACAAAGGACAGGGAGAAAAAGAGAATGCGTTAAGACTTACAGTTACCATGGAAAAGAGGGTACTGAGCTCTACCATCACTAAGAAATTACATCAGGCAGCACAGAATAGAACTCGTGTGCTAATGTAATCCAAATGATCAGGCACAGTGGAAATGGAAATCAATGGGCATGTACAATACACAACTCCTATAGAAGCAATGGTAGTAGATATGGGCCTTACATGAAGATACAGATGAAAATTAATTATCCATTGGTTCAACATGGGTATTGAATTTAAGGAAAAGTATTGGAAAAGAATGAAGCTTGTTGTATGATATTCAAATCATGAGTAAGGGTTGGGTCTCAGTGTTCTCACTAAATAGATTGCAGAGTAGATTAAAAATATAGGAATTACAGCCATGTGTACTATTGTAGATGAAAGAGAAATGAGAAGTTTCCAAATATTAAAAGAACACTTTCTATTAGAGAACCAAGATTTGTACAGATTAGATTCAAATGTACTTAGAGCAGAGAGTAAAGAGAGGTCTTAGGTACACACGAACTGAATGTTAAATCAATGCACATACATCTAAAAGGCAAAGTGTGACATGCAATTATTTCTAAGATCCATAAAGAGCCCACGTGAATATGCACTCAACAGTACGAATACACTGTGTATGAGGGGCATTCACAAAACTTGGAAAGGGAAGGACTGGAAGTAATTACAGATGGAGAATGATTCCATGTTCGGTAATTTCAGTAGAAATGCATGGAAGGAGTGGAGTGATTTCTGTCAGAAAAATAGAACCAGCATTTGTATGTTCTTTGCACCTCAGTAGTCAAAGTCCACAGGGCTGAGGAGGCCCAGCGCTGGGCTGAAGAAACTGTTGATGCAAATGTCCAGGTGTAAAGCTTTGGGGTTATATCAGCCTGATACACGACCTGGCTGTGCTTTTAGCTGCTAGTTAAAAGGCACTGACCAAGAAATGGTTGCAAATTTCAATCAATAATTGAATAATAATAATAATAATATCAATAATTGGACAGAGGTGTCTAAAGAGATATACATAATGGAAAAAGATTACGTTTTTCTGTAAATATTTCATTGGATTCATTTAAAAAAATAAAAAAATAAAAAAAAATTCACCAGAATAAATGGATATGGTATTTATAAGAATTGAGATTTTGTTTATTTATTTATTTAGCTATTGTCTTTTTGTTGATTGATGCAAGATGGAAAAAAAAGCTTACGATATAAAGAAAGTTTTGCTATACTCATCACGACTCGAACAGAAAACGTAAAACAAAACCAAAAACCGTAAACATCGGCCTGTTCCATCACCGCCATTGCAGTGACGCATACAGAGGGATGCTCACCTGCTGAGAGAGCAGCGCGCTCCTCAAGGCCCGCTGCTCCGCCCCCTCTCCTGCACTCTGCCCCGCCCCCTCTGCCATGCTCTGCAGCAGGACGAAGCGCAGGCACTCCATGGTGGCGAAGACGATAGCCGCGCACTCCGAGGGGCTGGCTAGAGCTCGCTCGCTGGCCAGGCTGCAACCAGACGACAGGCAGTGAACACAACCAGCAAACCTGCTCCGGCACACAGCAGCTTTTAGTACTGACGGCTGTAAGGAAGGTCACTCATTTCACAGAGGGAAAAGGTGCCTCATGCAGCTGGGATCAATGCGTGACTAATATTATGAAATGTGTCATATTATATCTAATCGGTGTGATGGAAGACTCACTTCAGTAGTGAATCATAACACTACAGAAGCACATCAGACATCTCATAAGCCCAAATCCCCTTCAGAAACAGCGCTGTAGTTTTTGTAGTGGCACAAGCACCTTACCCTTGTGTGATGGAGGAGAACAACGTGGAACAGAAGTCCAGTTTGGGCTCGGTGACCTGCGCGGGCAGCTTGCTGAGGAAGGGCAGCATGTTGGGGTGCAGGGCGGTGGCCATGCCACGGCCGCCCTCCGCCAGCAGCGCCCACAGCTTGGGCAGCACCCCCTTCCTGGCATTTACGTGAGTCCAGCAGTCCTGCGAGAAATTAGAACACAGAGCAGCAGAGCTGCACACTTTAGTGAGCTTCTCTATACGAATCCAAGGAGGACCACAGGTTATTACAAATTTTAAAAAACATGAAAAGGTGTAAATGATGTTTTGTATTCAATATTTAAATTTTATGTTCAATAAAGTATAAACGTATGTACACATATGCATTTAGTGATGTTTACGTCTCTTCTTATTACTATTTGCCAAACAACAAATGATGCTTTTCCAGCAATCATTTCATTCAGTATGAAAAAGCACACAGAACCTGCAAAACTGCAGCCAGCAGAACAGGCAGCATCTAGAGTCTGTAGAGTCTGCATCTAGAGTCTGCATGCTTAGAGTTAACAGAAAGGGCAGGTGGCAGAAGTAGTTTGAAGTGATCAACATGCTGAGAGAAGCATGTTCTCTGGAAACACCTCCCTAGGTTTCCAAAACAGTGCACAAGTTGGAACTTCTACAGGTGTGGTTATTTTACTGCCGACCGGGGGATATAGTGTTTCACGTCACCCTGAATACTGTATAAAGTAGTGAAGCCTCCTTCACACCGAGCTCCTGACCTGTACGCTGGAGAGAACGTGTAGTACGGCCTCCCAGAGTGGCGGCAATACCACAGGGTCAGAGTCATCGATACTGAGGAGCACAACAGAGCAGACTCGAGCTGCTTCTGCCTCAACCAGTTGAGGGGTGAGCTCACACAGAGCCGCCACAAGCTCAAAGAACGCCCCTCGGACCTGGAGGAAAAAACTCAAATTACAGCTCTGTATGAACAACTGCCATTCATCTGTCGATTTTACTGTAAACTGTAAATTTAATACAGTTAAATGGTGAAATTAATGTAGTCAATTAAAGTGGTTACTGTCAGTTTAGTGTGGTCTTGAAACACTCCTCCAGCTCACCTGTGGGCCTTTGTGCTTGCTGTATTTCCAGAACTTTCCCTGAGAGGTAACATGAGCTAGCCGCTGGACTAGCGCCTCGCGGTCTGGCTGAGGTAACACTGTCAGCAGCCTCTTCAGTGCCAGCAGGGAGCTGGTGAGCAGACGCACATACTTGGCCTCTCGCTCCTCCTCCGGCACACTCCTGCACGTTCACGGCACACACAGGCACATCACGACACGCACAACCGCAACACGAAAAATAAGAAAACACAAAAGTTTCATTAAACGTCTGCCCTGTATACTAAAACAGTTCTCTGTAGGAAAGGGCACCGCACAAACAATCGTGTCACATCCACTTCATCTTACTGTGGGTCACTGAGCGTGTCTGCAGTTTCTTTCAGAAGATTGTCTTGCAGCACCTAAGGAACAGTGAGCACAGTACAGTCATCACAGCACAGCAGGACGTCGATTAAACAAAGTTACTTTAAGTCAGGGGTTCCCGAGTCTGGTACTGTAGAGCTACAGACTCGCAGAGTTTCCAAACTTAATCCAACACCCCCGGCTCAAATATTAAGATGTTACTGAAGAAAGTGGGTTCCAGTTAGATATGGGTTTGACCTAAACAGTGCAGAGCTGTAGATCATCTGGACCGTAGCTCGGAGCCCTAGCTTTAAGTAATGGCAACTGTCTTGCTGTAAGCAGAGATTTATTATTCCTCAGTATAAGCACACAAGCACTGGTATGTTGATAAGAAAAACAAAGGCAGACTTAAACTTACATTCAACACTTCGTCTTTACAGAAGCCAAGAGCCTCTGGCTGTTTGCTGAGGGGGAAGGCAGCCTGGAATGCAGCACTGGCAGCAGAGGCAGCAGGTAAGTACGTGTCACACTGAGCTATGAGCCAGTGGCCCATGATGCCCTTCAGGAAGGGAGCGAGGTTTCGCTTAACTTTCAGAATCAGCTGCTCAAACGCCTGCTGTGCGGCCTCTCGAACTCGCCGGTCGTGATCCTAATGCAACAGAACCGTTAACACCTCCGTTTTACCAGTGCACTGAAAACAAACGCAAACCGAACTAAAGAGATTCTCAAGGATAAACGTACGATGTCCCAAATAAAATGAATGAGCCTTACCACTGATATTTTGCAGTATATACGTGGCCAGTAAGGAAGAACCCCTTTAACTACATCCGATTCCCGCTCTTGACACATAGCTCCAAATTCTTGTACAGCCTGCAAGGACAGATCATTTTGGCAGAGACTAACTGAACATTGTAGAATGTACAGAGATTCTTTCTAAATGCACATATAGACAAAAGTAAAACGATTCAAACAGTCCAGTTTTGTTTAGCTGGCTTTAGGCGATTCTGAATCAGACTTGTACACATGAAGAAGAGAACATGAACTCAAGCATTACACAGTAGCTCTGAATTACCAAAGAGGAGCTGCATGCTTGTTGAAAACCTGGTGTGGTACACTAAAAGAAAGTTAAACATCACAACATCTGTTTTACTGAAGAGACAGGAAAGTCTTGCAAGATAAGTACATCTGTATTGCAGATTTACTGCAAATCCATAATACAACAGGACAAAGTTAGAGATTCCTGGGCCAGTCCACATGCTCTGGTCCAGCTCCAAACACTCATTGGCCAGATAATCAAGAGCTCTGCAGTCTGTGATCACCTGGTTCAGGTGTATGAACAGCTGGAACAGGACAAAACTCTGATAGTTTTCTCCATGCATCTCCACAACATATGCTGGTGCAGCATACTGATAATGAGCAGTTGAAAGTCAAAATACTCACCTTTAATTTTGTGACTGCATCCCTCTTAGACAGTTTTCGCAAAACCAAGCGGAAGTCAGCATCAACCAAATTGTCTACTTCTTCTGCGCCATGGACAGCTGGCACATATCCGGGCTCATTTGAGGTTGAAATCCCAAACCCAACAAAGCCAGGAACAGCACCACTTTCGCGGGCAAGTAATTCGGCAGCTCTGCCACTGCTGGACGGCTAAATACAACAACAGCAAAAGATGCTGAAAGAAACTGCATCATGACACAAATGCGACGCAAGACATTCGTGACGTGCTCAAGTTTGTCCAAAACTGGTTATCAAGCTATATAACAGACGTTAATTTCTTTTTGTTTTTATTAGTTTTGACGTAACCGCTTTCAAAAACTTTACTAAAAAAGTATGTTCATATTTTTTTTCTACACACATGATGTTTGCTATCATAGCTAGCCTAGACGTGGTAGCTACATACCTTAGCAAAGTAGCTACCTAGCTAGCTACCTACCATCCCAGCAGGCTAGCTAACCAAGCAGTCATGCTAAGACGACTTTTACTGAATAAGCCTTCAGACACATTGCCATTGCTTACCCGAACATTTCCTTTGGTTCTTTGTTTATTCTTACCACCCATGTTTGGTGTTGTTTGAAGCTTTCTCTACTGTTCAGTACATTCAGTAGAATCCAGCTACTACTGTACTTTAAAACAGTCGCGTATTTGTGACGTAAAAATATACGTAACTTTCAAGCGACTGTCGAGTTCCGGGCCCCACATGTGCAACGTAAACTCACAATAAGTAAAGGTATTTTTTAATTGTATATCAGTTGTTTCTTTAATAATATAATTCGTTGTCCTCTTTATTTAGATGGCTATTTACATAATACAACGCATTTACTTGCGTTGATACTTGAAACTTATTCCACTGAAAATAGCTAGCTAACTAGCTAGATGAGCAGCACTTCTGAGTACATCTGGCATGTTAAATATGATCAAGTTTATCACTCCTCAGTAGTTTTGTCTGTTTTTGTCAGTCCTCGTTAAACGATCTTTATGAAAAATGAGCGAGGACGTGGAACGCATGCTGATCCAGTTCCAGGATGAGGCTGGTGAGGCACTGGGATCTCCCTTCGATGTACCGTTAAATATTACCCCTGATAAACTACAGCTGGTCTGCAATGCACTCCTACAGAAGGTAACTGAAATGTGGACTCTATCCCTCGCCCCGCTGGCCTGCTGAAAGTTAGTTATATAACTCATTCTGTTCAGATGTCTTCGTATCCATGTAAAATGTCTAACGCGTGGTGTTCTTTCCGTTTTCTTGTTTGAAATCACCCCCGACATGCTACGTTGTGCCCTTTCTTTCGGGACAGGAGGAGCCAGTGCCACTGCTGTTCTTCGTGCGCGATGCGGAGGTCGTGTCTTCTCTGGGAACCTGCGTGAAGACGCTGGGACTGGAGACCGAGCAGGTGCTGCCGGTAGTGTACCAGCCGCAGGCCGTGTTCCGCGTGCGAGCGGTGGCTCGCTGCACTAGCTCTCTAGAGGGTCATACTGAGGCCGTCATCTCTGTGGCCTTCAGTCCTACCGGCAAGTGAGTAGAGCGGCCCTAATTCACTTCCATTATCACGACAGCCGACGCCTGACATTAATTTCACTGCACATGCCAGTTAATATAACTGCCACTCACTTTTAGTGTTGGACAAGAGTCAGCTTGTTGTGCAGTGCTTTATACAGATTTAAAGGGTTCTCCTTCTCTGTGTGATTTTCTCACCCAGATACTTGGCAAGTGGATCTGGGGATACAACTGTGAGGTTCTGGGACTTGACCACAGAGACTCCTCATCATACTGCCAGAGGTCAGCTGCACTGTATAGCACACAGGGACAAGGTCACGTTACACTTGGACTTTGAGGCTGAACGACTGTGACCGTTATGTCTTTTAAGGACACACACACTGGGTTCTATCCATAGCCTGGTCTCCAGATGGCAAGAAGTTAGCATCAGGGTGCAAGAACAGTCAGGTGAGCGTTCACAAGCTACAGACGGTAATGTCATGAAATGCAACTGGTGTCCTTCAACCTGTATGTGTCACCTGTGCAGATCCTGCTGTGGGATCCAGTCACAGGAAAGCAGATGGGGAAGGCAATGACTGGACACACTAAATGGATCACTTGGCTGTGTTGGGAGCCACTGCACCTGTAAGTTCTGCTGTGTCCACTAATGTTAGTGTATTTGATTTGTTGGACAAGCCCTGCTTGCTGCATATCTACTGCACATCTATAAGAGCATGATAACATCTTCCTGGATCACTTTTTGCATTATACTTACCAATCATATGCTGCTATGTAACACTTTGGCTCAGCTTCGTATCCTTGAATGAACCTGAGGTTTTTCATGTATCCGTCTTCTGTATAACATGTATCTCTCATGTCAACTCTCTTACTGTGCATAAGGAATCCAGAGTGCAGGTATTTGGCCAGCTCCTCTAAAGATGGATCGGTCCGGATATGGGACACGGTGCTGGGCCGCTGTGATAAGATTCTGACTGGCCACACGCAGTCCGTCACGTGTGTTAAATGGGGAGGGGATGGCCTCTTGTACTCTTCGTCCCAGGATAGGACCATTAAAGTCTGGAGGGGAAAAGATGTAAGGGCCACAAGGCTGTGTGTGTGTCCGTCCGTCCGTCCATCCCTCCCCGTTAGGATTTATATATTCACTATCCTTTATACTCCAGACAAATGCTTTAGTAATATCACATGATGGTTTAAAACCCAGTGTATTTGTTCCCTCTCGTGGCTTTAGGGAGTTCAGTGCCGGACTTTGCAGGGTCATGCTCACTGGGTCAACACACTGGCTCTCAGCACTGACTACGTCCTCCGCACAGGAGCCTTTGAGCCAGCCACCGCTACCATCAACCCCCAGGACCTTACTGGTTCACGTAAGACGGCCAGTAACATCTTCATGGCCAGTCCTTGTGTCATTGCTCAAATAAAAGATTCAAATGAACCTAAAACTGACATTTGATTTGATGTTAATTTGTGTCTTGCAGTGGAAGAGATCAAAGGACGAGCTTTACAGCGGTATAACGATGTCAGAGTAAGTGAGGCGGTGTTGAATCGGGTGGTTTTTCTAGAAGCTTTAGATCCTTTGGAGTTATGACATTGGGTCTGCTCTACAGGGTAAAGATCCTGAGAGGTTGGTGTCCGGTTCTGATGACTTCACCCTGTTTCTGTGGAACCCAGCAGAGGAGAAGAAGCCTATAGCCCGTCTAACCGGACACCAGGCTCTGGTCAACGAGGTGCTCTTCTCACCTGATGCGAGACTGCTTGCCAGCGCTTCTTTTGACAAGTCTATCAAGCTCTGGGATGGCAAGACCGGCAAGTAAGGACCTCAAAATGTTTGAAGCTTTGGTGGAAATGGTATTGATACTGATGCATTTCCAGCAGAATACAGCAGAGGGCGCACAAGTTACACGAACATTGAATTGGTCTGTAATTTCATCATGGTCTTTTGTGCGTCAGAAGAGACCAGAAATTTCTTCCTAGCATATTCCACAAATCTTGGCAATCTGACAAGCCTTTAAAACATCCAGCAAAAGTGCAAAGCACTTAACTGTTGTGTCCTGGGCACAGGTACCTGACATCTCTCAGAGGCCATGTGGGGGCCGTGTACCAAGTGGCGTGGTCGGCAGACAGCCGCCTGCTGGTTAGCGGCAGCAGCGACAGCACGCTAAAGGTGTGGGATGTGAAGACGAGCAAGCTGAGCGTGGACCTGCCTGGCCACGCCGACGAGGTGAGAGTCTTAGGACCAGTACTGTCCGGCTCGTTACCCTGTACGCCGGTCCCCAGCGAGAGTCTGATCACACAACTCCAGGAGCCAAATATAATCGTATTTTAGATTAAACCCAAGGAAAACGTCTGTTGAATTTAATAAGTTACGTTTTAATAATATGCTAATTATAATGTATGGTTGTTGTATGCAGGTTTTTGCAGTAGATTGGAGCCCTGATGGTCAAAGAGTAGCCAGTGGAGGAAAAGACAAGTGTTTACGGATGTAAGGAATCGCACTGTTGCTGCCGTGCTGTTTCTTTTAAACACAAATGCACAGTGGTTGTAGCATTATCACACCACTTGGTTTAAACACCTGGTATTTCTGATGTTCTTCCCCCCCACCTACAGATGGAGGAGGTAGCCGACAACCTCCAGTCCTCTGCAATGCATTTGTCAACCAATCGGGTACCTCGTTTTCCAGCCAATCACGTCCCTCATTGCCCCCCCCCTTTCGCCTTCATCATCCAGCAGGCCCAACCCTCAGGATGACAAACAGCTGTGTCATTTTGAGAAGCGTTAACCTAATTACCCCGTGGCTTAGCGTGTATTGCGTCACCTAAGAAGACTGAGTGCAACCTTGGGTACACTGATCTCGTGCCAGAGAAGACCAAAAGAGGAGGAGAGGATCAGTGATGGCATCACAACTCGGCTTAATGAAACTGTGCAGTTACCTTAGTCAAGTGAGGTTTATGAACTCTCTACCGTATTTTATTTATTTTATTTTTTTTGATGACCTAATCTGATCTCTGTAATGTCATCCACACTCACATCTTGTGATTAATCCCTCATGGTAAACGCACAGCGTAATGGGATCTGTTCTTTAGTGAGTTTCCCCCATTCACAGATTAAACGAACTAAACAGGTAGGAGCTCCATCTTGTTTCTCTGTTCCTTTTGAAGGAATAAAGTTGCCAGACCATTTCTGATTCAGGTAGTTAAATCAGTGTTTTCCTCTGAAATCTAAGCTCAGGAAAAAAAAAAAAAAGATTCCCTTGGATCTTTTTAATCTTTTTGAGTCACTGGCTAATCCTGTTAGGTAAAAAAAGATCAGCTTAATAAGAGAAATGAATATAAACAAAGCAACACCCCAGTTGATTCCCTTTCCTCTTTGTAGGGTGGGAGTTATTAGGATAGGGTGGGGTAAGAGGAACACTGCAGAATACAGACCGTGTCTGCTTGAATATTAGCCCTAAATCCAACAAGGAACTACTGGCTCAATTGCACACTTTATTTTGCAGCTGGTTTGTTTGTCTTCTGCCTGTGAACAGAATAACTGTTGCTCAGGTTGCAGCAAATGAATGTTGCATGATTTATCTGTCAGAACAGCAAGAGTAAAAACTTCAGAGAAGACACAGCAGTGAAACCATCCCCACACTTTGTTACATACGCTATATTGCCAAAGGTAATTGCCCACCCATCCAAATGACTCCACTAGTGCACAAAGCAAGGACCATAAAGACATGGAGTCTGGTGTGGATGAACTTGACTGGCCTGCACAGAGTCCTGACCTCAACCCGATAGAACACCTTTGGGATGA
>JAOYMR010000014.1:5477170-5497596 GCA_025802075.1 Tenebrosternarchus preto | reverse complement strand
CCCCGCCCCCCGGGGGCGGGGGGGGGGGGGGGGGCCCGGGGCGGCCCCCGGCTGGGGAGGCTGAGGGAGGGGGGGTGATCCTCGGGGCTGGATGACTCACTTCTCTGCAGCCGGCGAGTGCGTCACTGCCGCACGGCTGGAGGAGGAGATAGTGGAGAGGTCTGCACATTTAATTACCACCTGCCAATTTATATACAGTGTACACACACGCACACACACACACACACACACACACACACAATTCTCTCTCTCTCTCTCTCGCTCTCTCACTCTCTCACAGTCACACTAATGCCAACATATTATAACATATGTTCAAAAACCAAAGACTCCCACATCTGAAAACGTGGAAATTCCCAAGGCTCACACATCAAATTTGAAACCACGTCCATTAACAGAAATCTTTGTTCTTTTCGCTACAGTCTACATGTCCGAAAGCTCTCGCTGCCGACACTCATGTAAATAAAGAAAAAAAGCCAAAAATTATAATATCATTGTCCTTTCTGTGAAAGGAAATGTTAAGTGAGAAGTTTGTTTACCACTTCAACTGGCACATTGCCAGCAAACTGAGAGGATGCTGGGATTCTGTTTGTGACTGAAATGAATGACCATCATAGGCCTTTAGCAAAGCTTTCAGTTGAATAGACTGGGCAGGCTGGCTAGGGGAGGGCATGACTGGGGCATAAAGCATCATGCCTGCAGGTTATACACTGAGTGATCCAGACATGCAGCGCTGTAGTAACAACTGGACTCACTGTTTGTTTGGCCCTGCTATTCATGAATGTGTCTGAACACTGGGACTCTCTCACTAGGGTTTTTTTTTTTACAAACTAGAAACCTTCTGGTTTTGGACCCAGGAGCTACAAGCTTAACTCGTTCGCGTTCAGTATTCCCAGTCCGCTTTGCTATCCGTCCCTCTTTCTCTGTTCCTTCCCATCAGCCTCCTTGAGTAGCGGTTATCTCGTGAGCACCCGTGCCCCGCCACTCACATTGTGTAGACAATAGCAGCAATCAGCCGCCCCTTTCGCGAGCCATGCATTCTGTTCTGGTTTTATGCTGCAAGAAGAGAGCAATTTAGGCAAACAGCATTCCAAGGAAAGCAGAAGGAAGCGCGAGGGACTGCGTGCGGTGTTGGTGATTGGCCCCCGATGCGCCAGCGAGCTCTTCAAAAGAGCGCGAGAGCAAAACAGAGCACACGGCCATTTCTCACTGCAGCTCCACTCAGCTCCAACATGGCCGCCTCAGGCTGAGCTGGCAAGATGAACTCTGGGTTAATGCCCCCACACCCCCGAACCCCAACCTCAGAGGACGCACTTCCTCTCCCCATTCAGATAGATGGGGGGGTTGCAAACCAGGGCTGACGTCATTTATAATGTAACGAGCGAATGTCTGGCACTCGCTCACAAAAAAGTCAGATGTTTAATAGGACCTGCAGCCAAAGGGATTTTCTAGCTAGGAATATAGGCTGCTATCTCCAAGCTGCATCTGCAGTGGCCATGTGGTTTTTTTTTTTTTCTTCTTCTTTTTTGAATAAAACAGAATCCAGAACTACAGTATGAGTCAGGCCTTCTGTGACATCACAAACAGCTTGGCATTTTCACGCTCGAGTTGCACTCATTTTCAATCAAATGGCTTCGAAACGCTCCAGTAATCAGCCTCAGCTGCGAGAGGAGCTGCATTTTCTCCCCTTTTGAAATAATTCGAGATAGACCACCAAAAGGCGAGTGAGTGAATAATAAACCCTATTACACCCCCCTGCAGTGTTGTAGGGCTGTACTGTCCTGCTTGTCAGATAACCTGATACCCTTGCAGTGCGGGTTTATATATATATATATATAACCTGCTCATTTCTGAATTCATGAGTGCAAGAGGATCATACAGCCCAGCTTTTGTCACTGTAAATAGTTCAGATGTTGCCGGCTGTTCCTAACAGAACAATACAACTGAAGCACATGCACGCATGATGAATTAAAAAATCCTGGAAAACAGACAGAAAGAGGAAGAGAGATGGTGGCAGAGAGACAGAGGTGTAGACAGATGGATGGATGGAGATGATGAATGGAGAAAGCAGAGAGGGCAGGCTGAGAGAGAGAGAGAGAGAGAAGAAATGACAAAAGTAATGATTGATGTGAAAGTGACGTAAAATGACAGGGAGTGCAGAAGGGAACCGAGAGGCTCTCACAAGTGCTACGACACGCTCGCGCTTCCCGCGGCCCCCGCTGACATCAGCACGACTGTATGAAGGTGGTGTTTTGTGTCGTGATTGGACAGGGGGGGGAGGTTTGGTGCTGTGTACTCGTGAAATCCTGTCTTTTAAAATTAATAAGTAGATATATAATTGGGAGGCTTCGACATCTATATTTAGAGAGATAACAACCGAAAGAGAGACAGGTGAAAGAAAGACAGGTGAAAGTGAAGTGACAGGCTGTGGAGGAGCGAGTCGGTGTACGTCACTGGTAAACAACGCTCACTGCAGCTTTAAGCCTAAAAATGCTGTATTATAAGAACAAACCTGAACTGTCTGCCCTAAAGGCTTTTCAGCACAGCAGTCATTAGTTTGCAGTAGAAAGCAGCTACCATGCAACGATCATCTCTGCCCTTCGATGTTTTAAATGATGCGTTTGAGGATGCTACTCCCTGTTTGGTTGGAACTGAAATGTTCTTGATGTTGCCTAGGTTTCAGCTGTGACTCTGATTGTGACTGAGATTTCACTTAGAGTGAGATGCAGTTCCATTAAGTGAGCTGCTACACTTCATGATATACATTTTCTGCTTTTATGGTCTCATTTTCCTGCTTTCACTTGCTGGTCTCTTCTATCACACTTTACCAGCCACACATGTTGATGGACAATGGCCAGTCCTTTTCATCTGGTCCAGAGAGCTTTTGGTAGAAGGTATCTGAACCGTTGAGGTTAAAGTGCCTGCGGGGATGAAAGGAAGGCCGGAGACCAGCAAAAGCGCAGAAGAAAGTAGCGCATTATCAACCTCTCACACGCAGCACCGCCGGTGTGCTGTTCAACCACTACACACCCAAAGAGATACGCAAACGGCCCCATCAGAGCCAGGATTAAGACTCACTGAACCATCATTATCCTCAAATGCACACAGACATCAGACTGAGCAGGTGGAAATATCAAGACTATGGAAGAAACAAAACGATCAAATGTAAAAGGTCACCATAAAGGAACCAATTAGACCAGCTGTCCTCTACATTAACACAACTGTCACAGGGTTAGTTCCTCAGGGCAGACTAGGAACATGAAACACAAGTGAATACAATTGAACACACACACACACACGTGCTCAAATGAAGTACAAAAATACACAAACGAGTCCAACAAATCCCCATCCAACAAATCCCCATCTTCACACAAAAGCTACCTCTTTTGTTATAATAGGCTCAAATGCACTTCTTCTCTCCTTTCTCCCCCACAGTGAATGGCTAATGTATGGCAGGAGGCAGCTGCACACTGCTAGGCACCCATCTCTGTCCACTGCTGCAGCACAGATTAGCTTTACCCAATCTGCATGTGCAGTATCGGCTTAACGCAATACCAGAGGCACTTTTTTTTTTACCGACTATATCTAGTTTCTGGCTTTATTAAACTGTTGATGGGGATTTTCCTCTACAAATCCCTTTTTAATGTGAAACTGCGCTTCGTCTGTGTCCAGAAAAAAAAAAGAAAAACAGAAAAAACAAACTAGTCCCAGTGTTTATTCGAACAAGAAAAGCTCGGGTTTCATTCTGTAGCTCCAACCTTCCTGATCTTATAGATGTCAACTTCATTGTCTGCGGAACTGGAGATTAAACCACATGCATCGCTATAAAGAGGCATTACACCTCATGAATAGGTTCTTACATTTTGTGTCGTGTCTAAATATTGCCTCTCGGCTTTGAGATACCATCTTTGAGATACCATCTTTGAGATACCGTCTTTTAGGCCACTGTTTACACAAGTGAGGTGTACCGGTAAGGTTTTTCATGTGTTTAAAAATGGAGAAGGGAATCCAGACTGAACTAATCCTTTTTAACACACGGGTTGATAAATGAAAAAGCCCCACAGAGACAGGGAGAGAGCAGCTTGGCTAAAAGGACAATGACCAGTCACTCATTAACAAAACATTTCACTCCTCAGTATTTACCTTCTATTCTTAATATGGACACGATCTTATTATTATTCAGTGTTTAGGTCCCGCCAACCTCCTTCTCTCTCTCACCCCTTCATCTCTAATCTTTCTATTCCTGTCTTTCTATGAATTGTTTTTTCTTTCTACACCTGTCCCAAGTCCCTGAATGGAAATCAGCTTAATTGAGCTCTCTGCTAATGGTGCCTGTACCCCACAGACCTACACCTAATGGCACTCAATCTATTCCTTCATTTGCAGGCAGTAATTAAGTTTCTGTTGTGCCAGGGCAAATTTGCACACTAAAACCCCCACTTTTTAACAATTAAAACCATTTTCCTCATACAATGTGGCTTTTAATTACTTTACACCAAGTGGGTGATAGGGACTCACAGCAGTTGGTAATTTATGAAATGTTTAAAGGAGCCTGGGAAATGTTTTTACGTGTAAAATAAATATAATAAAACATTTTATGGTTTTTATACATCTGTACTGAAGATTAAACCAGAGTTAGAGAAGGTCCTATTGACCTGTAGAAACCTTTTGAAAATGTATGTCATGTTTAACCAAATGCATCACACATGATTGTATTTGAAATATCAGGTGTGGTGATTTGAGTATCGCAGGTCTTTTTTTGTCTCCCTCAGTTAAACAGCCCTGAACAGATTTTATACTGAATTTACTCCATATTACTCCAGACTTTTACTTATAGATTTATTATATATAGCGTAGGCATATATTTAAATGTAAATCATTACTGAATACATTCTGTTTGCAATGTGGTTTGCCTGATAGCTTATTTGGCCCTGTGTGCTTACTAAAATAACATAAAATACAGATCTAATAAAATGCTCAAAGAAACTAGATATTCATAGCGAATTCATTGTAGATGTCTAGATGGGACATGGGAGCAAAGAACCGATTCAGTTTTGCTTTGGTCTGTGTTCACATTAAAAAGCAAAGCAATCAGGATTTGAAAGGAATTTGTTGTGGAGTCACACAAGTGACTGTAGACTTCAGTTCCATTTTTATGACTGAGCTTTTGTATATAACACATCACGTACTAAATGGGCATGTCAGTCTTATCGTAAAACTCTGGGTTTTGTTTGGGTTGATGGCACTTTATCAGTTAAAATATTCCTAAGTTGGATGGAGTACCTCTATATTTTACTTTTCTCACTGATAACAGCTTGTGCATGAATACAAAACGGAGTGTCACAGACCGCCTTGAACAGCAGCAGTGCAGGGCGTGAGTATTACAGCCCATGAGTCACTGTCCCAGATCGCAGACCACAGACAGGGTCACGGCTTCTCCGTCCTCTGCAGTTCCTCCCAGCTACTTTTAGACACAAAGACGATCAGCGAGTCTACGAGTGTGCAAACCGAACGGCGCACGCAAGTGCTTGATGATTCAGTCCTCATCGAATGCTTCGAATTGTAGCTCTAATGCTGGAATTCATGCGCTGTGGTTGAGTCGGCACGTCTGACCCCCCCCCCTCCGGCCCCGTATGGAGACCTGCCCGCCGCTGCTGGGTCAAGGGAGCTGTGCTGAATCTCGACCACCTGAAATCAGATGAGAGGAGGGCTTACAGCAGGCTGAGCTGCCCAAGTCAGACCAGCTTGTAATCGGCAGGAAATGGCAGGTGCAGGACAGAAGTAAGAGTATTGCCAGATGCACACACACACACACACACACACACGCAAATATACAAACATGCATGCACACATATACCCCGCATCCCATCCCTTCCACACACACCCCAGGCCACCACAGCGTCTCCACGCAGCATGTGAAAGCAGCTGATATTCCTGCCAAGTAAGTAGCAGGCCGGCGGTAGAGACATGGGAAGTTAGTTATTATTGTGATCATCATAACTATTATCATTATCAGCCTCGGCAGCAGCAGGTCCCCTTCATCTGAGAGTGATGCGTCATGCACCTGGGTCGGAACCATGAAGTGCCAGGAAGCGACCCATACTGAATGTAAAATACAAAAGGGGGATGGGGGTTGAATCACTCTGGCACTCTTTCCATTTTTCCATCTCCACTCCTCCTCCTCACTCTTTCTTTCGCCTTTCTGCTCAATTTTCTTCTCTAGTTGCAAAAATATGTTTCTTTTCCTTGCACTCTTTCAATCTGTAACTATTTCCTCCACACCTTCATCGGCCTCGGTGACTTTCATAGACTTTTCTTCAGCTTTTGTCCTTTGTGTTATTTACAATTTTCCTATTATCACACCCTGTCTCTCTCTCTCTCTCACACACACACACACACACACACACGTGCCAGCCTGCATGCCTGCACACACATGCTTATAATATCAGTGCGTCACACGGTATTACCACAGTCCTCCCAATGAACGCGACTAACTATCGCTTTTCCCCTCTAGCTGTGGGATACCATGTCCTTCCATTTCTGAAACAAAGAAATGCCTCCTGTCTCCCTCTCAGAAACGCCCTCTCTCCTCCGACCCCCACCACGCAAAACCTGAACCCCCGCAAAGAGTTTATCCGCGTTCTCCAGAAGCTGACATCTCCTCTTATCTCCTTTTGGCAAATACACCGTGGCTAAAAAACAATTTTCCTCTTATTTGTCTTGTTATTATGGAACCCTCCTACTCCCCCATCCACCTGCCTGCTGCTCAACACAGAGACTGTCACAGTATATTAACACATCAGCCAGCAGCCATTACTGTCTGCTGCCATCGAGTGGCTCCTCTGGATAACTGCGCCGCCTGCGTCAGCTGTTTGCAAAATTAAAAAAAAAACATATTTACATATGTACTGTGGGTAAAAATACTTCTTAAATGTATTTTTCTGTTTTAATACATTTTCTTTATAGGTAACTGAGAACTGCATCTTGACATTGAGTGGTATAAAAGTGATTTATTGTGAATATTTACATTTGTGTAAAGAACTGTAGCAGCTCATTTTATCCCTGATATAAATCAACTGTTTTGTGGCTAATAGTAGCTCACATGCTGTGCTTGGGAAACTCAAACAGGCATTATTTTTTTATTAAGGTGGGTACAAAAAATTAAATATGTTTTAAAAGCCACTAAACACAAAGCTCCGTGTTTGGCCTCTGTGTGTAAATGCTTGAGATGACAGAAACATGATTGAATTGGGGCCAGGCCAATTCATATGTACACAGTTAATCAGACTGGGCTGAATATTGCCAAATACGCTTCAGATTAATTTGAGCTAATCTTGTTTTTTCAAACCAGCTAATCCTATCTAATCTGAAAATGTTATCTGAGAACCCCAAGCAGCATTTCCTGACACCCATTGGACCACAGTAAGAACTAAAGCAGGAAACTGTTTATTTTCAATCTTCAGTGAACCGTTTATTATAGTGTACAGAAAGGGACAAGAATATAAACTACATGAATCAAAATGACCATCAGAGCAATGACAGAGTTTTAGACCCAGTCCGATGACTCATCAGTTGACTCTTGTTTTGTTAAATATTCTCAAATGTAACATTAACATTGGATCTCTAACACTGAATTTTGTGCCCTGCCAACCCTGGCCTCTGCCATCGACAAGCATGTTCACATTCAAGAACTGAATACCTGTAATGATGTTCTGAGTTAGAAATAATAAGTTCACAAAAGCAAAAACAGAATTAATGGCTATAAACAATGCTCCAAAGAACAAAACTGGATAATTGTATTATCTCTTGAATAATGCCAGCAGGAAGCAGTTTGTTATTTGTATCATAATCAGTGCTAGAATGAGATACACAGCATTGAGTTTATTATTGCAGTAAAATTTTTATTTAACATGCCCTAGACAATCAGATTCTAAACTCTCCAAATGCCATAGCTGGGATTTCTCTCTCTCTCTCTCTCTCTCTCTCTCTCTCAAATTTGCATTCCTTCTTTCTCACTGCCTCACAGAACTCGCTGATGTCTGCCAGCAGAAACATGTGCACTAGCACCATCCTGCAACCTCCTCCTGTGTCTCCTCCAGGTGGCCGAGCAGCATGCGGGCGTTCGAGAGCAGCTGCTGCTGTCTCAGAGAGGTCAGCACTGCGGTGCTGGGTGCTGCCCACCTGGGTAAGAGCGCTGAAGACAGTCAGACATTCAGGTAAGGGCCTCAGTCTTTAGAATATTTAGTTTGCTTTTAATTGGCTTTAACGGCCACCAGTTTGAATGAAGGAACCTCCGAGAAGGTGGACCCTTGAAGGGAGAAGAACTTCAGGCTCAACTTCCTTCTCCTCTATCTCAAGAATCATTGCTCTTCTCCTGTTTATGTGTAAATAACACCCCACCCCATCCCCTGTCAGGTGAAAGGATTATAACTACTACATTTCTGGGATAAAGGCCTATATTCTTTTCAAAAATATCACAGGAAATTAGTTTGTAAAATGCATAAATAAGGGTAATAGTATCTTGAATTTGCAAAAATGAAAAAGTAATAAAATACAAATACTAACATTGGCAGAAATTAAACAGGTAAAGAGCCTAAAAGAACCAAGCTAGTAATGGATAACAGCTCACTCTTTTATCCAGCTTCACGCTCCTCCTTCTGTCCAGTCCCGGGTCACTGTTTCTAAGGAAACGTGGACACACTGTTCCATAAAAGTGTGGATCTTCTCCGTCAGCCTCTTGCATTGTCTCTTCTGGTTTCACCCTCACACCTTCAACCACCACAGTGACCCCATCATCAACCGCCAGACTTCCACCTGCCACACAACATTTCCAGAGCCTTTTCAACACTGACCTCAATTTTTGCAGTGAAACTGATCACACATTTCACAGAAAACTCATAAGCAGTTCTTTGATATAAGAGCTATGCAAAGATATTGTTGAATGTGCACTGCACATTAGTGATTGTTCTCACTGAACACTTTATTAGAAATGATTAACTTGTGTTCACCATCCTTTAGTACTTCAATGATGGTCTGTTTCTAACCACAGCACTGCTGATGGATGTTATGGGTGGAGCTCCCACTCTCCACTAAGCAGTGACACGAACATGTAAAAATTACATCAACTTCTCTGCCTGATATACTCGTGCCAGATCAACACTATTATATCAGTGTCATTGTTGCGTTGAAAATGCTGTCACGCAAATAATTGTAGTTCGAAAGTAAACATTGAGGAATGGTGTAAAGGTCTGACAAACTGCATCGTACCAGAGAGGCTACAGTCTGTAGAGTGTAAATACTATGTAGATGTACATCATGTATCTGGCTATAGCAAAGATTGTGAAGTAAACAGTAAATGTGTTTTTAATAAATCTACAAAGCTGTTTTGGATAAGATGACCACTCATGACCAAGATGACTTTCTCTTATGAAAGAGCCACTGTGGAATTGGAGAGTTAGATAGTGAGCACAAGCTGCTCTCCGGCAGTTAAATGTGGAAATTCTTGGATACGCTTGGCTTTATTAGAGCTCTCCAGGTTGAGAACTGCTGCCGTTCTCAGGTAACAACTGACATTTTGCTCTTGACTATTAGATTTTGCACAAGATCCCTGTCACGGGAGGAGTCCCGAAGAGCTGCAAACGATGGACTGCCGAGCACGGAATAAAAAGACGTTTAATTTTAGTTTCGTTTTTAACAAGCACCGTAAACAGCGCATACCCAGCATCGACAAAGACACATACAGGCTTTTATATACTCACCCTAACGAAACACAGGTGAAACGTATAACAACAACGAGACCAATCACACACGCCACACCCATGACACACCCAGACGTACACACATGCATACACGCTCACTAGACTGATACGTCAACAGAGCACACCCCCACACAGACACGAGACGGGGGAGGCGGCCACCGTGACAATCCCTAATTCCAGACAACACCCATGTGTACCTCTCTATACACTCCAAGCTGGTGCTGGAAAAGAATAAGTAACCACATATAATAAATAACCACAGGTTTAATACGCATATCCGTAGAATAAGAACAACTAAAATATATTCAACATACAAAGTCTTGTACTGGAACAGAAATGCCTCTCATTTCATTGTTTCTTTGTTAATCATGCTACATTTCATATAAATACATTTTAACTAAATTTAATTTTTTGTATAAACAAACAAAACAAAAAATATATACAATAATATAATATACAAATATAACTTTGATGAGCAAGGCTTGAAAGAAAAGTTGGACTTGACCTGAGTCTGATGAATTCTGCACATTACTGTTGGATGGGTGGATATAGTACCTTCTGGATATAGCACCTTCTGGATATAGTACCTTTTGTCCCCTCATACCAACTACTGATGCATGTTTCTGTATCTTATATTAGGACTGCAAATCTCAGAGGGCAGGAGATTTAAGAGATCGTAAGAAAATATTCTTCAGAAGCTGCACTGTGAAAGCACTATGTGCAAAGCATCACTTTGAAAATATGAACCATCATTCTCAGTTACTGGCTTTGATGAGCTGTAAGAGCCCACTCAAGACATTTTGGGTTCCCAATAATAGAGTCAAAATAAATAGAGAAGGCTATATGTATTATACTGCTTAATAAAAAATCTGGTTTCAGACTTGTCTGAAACAGATATTGTTCTGGCCTTCAGTTATACAATAGATTTAGTGGTTTTAGTTTAAGCGAAAATGAGTAAAATAATTTCTTTTTGGAACTTTTCTCAGTCCAATACAGTAATTCAGTTAAATCATCTGAAGCTTCACACCAAGGTTGGTGGATGTTGGTTGACAATAAGAATGAAATTAATGGATTTTAGTGAGATGAGACAGTAGATAAAATTAGGATTCATCGCTAGTTTGGTTGTCCTATTTACCAGCATATATTGTAACTCTGAGAGGGAAACCACAAAGAAGTTGCCAGAGTGTGATCAAATATGAGACACACAAAGAGAAGAAGAGAATGGGGTAGATAGAAAGGGTAGATAGAGAGAGGGGGTAGATAGAGAGTGGGGGTAGATAGAGGGGGTAGATAGAGAGTGGGGGTAGATAGAGGGGGTAGATAGAGAGTGGGGTCTTGGAGGCCTCAGCTCAGAACATGATATTGCTGCCTGATCTTGGTGTGTGCAGAGAAATGTTGCAGAGACTTCTGGAAAATGTGAATCATAGAAGTACTTAACATAAGCCTAAGCTATAAATCTGTCAAACTTAAAATAAAGCTGAATCAGAAACAATCACAAAATAAGACAAATCAGGACAGAAGTCCAGATGGTCATACTTTCATTTAGCATACCATGCTAGGACACATTTCAGATAATTTAGCTGGGAATGAATGGTCAAAACATTATTAGTTTTAAGTAGAAGACATACAGTGCTAAAACAGGACAAACAGTGTAACGCTGAGCGAGCAGGGAGCAGACGCAAACACAGATGTTTATTTAGGGTAAATCCAGATTAATAGTCAAAATAACAGTCTGAGAATGTCATTCAGACAGTAACATAATTGGAGTCCATGGTGACGTAGAATAGGAAGTTAAGGAACAAACATGGGATAAACAGAGCAGGACAAGAACAAGCTAACAATATAAACAATGACGACAGAACAGCACAAAAACCCATTCAACAGCAATGCTGCTTCTCACAACAATGACCAGAAATAATGCTGACAGGGCTTAAACAGAAAGACTAACAGAGGCGAACTAAGAACAGGTGAAACCAATAGAAATCAGAGCAAAACCAAAACAAGGACAGGATCAGGAGTGGAATCAAAACTGAGGACCACGTGACGGGGGTACCACAGGAAGCAGAGCGCCAAGGAGGGGAGACCCAACAGTTTCTGGCACAGTGAGTTTCTGGCACCGTGAGTTTCTGGCACTGACTGTCCAGAGAAGATATTGGCTTGCAAGCATACAAGGCACCAGGAATAAAAATCAGAACTATAATTAGTTAAACCCAGAGCAAACCATCTCTCAGAAACTGAGTCACCTGTAGCCGATATTCCTGTGTAATCAGGGTCATGAATTATTTTCGCTACTGTGGAAAAACAAGATTTGGGCAAAAGTGAAAGTTCAGTTGATGTGTTCATGTCATCACTCAGACACCACAATGTCTGTATCCACTATGTTTGTATCCACTATGTTTGTATCCACTATGTTTGTATCCACTATGTTTGTATCCACTATGTCTGTATCCACTATGTTTGTATCCACTATGTTTGTATCCACTATGTCTGTATCCACTGTTTGTATCCACTATGTCTGCATCCACTATGTTTGTATCCACTATGTCTGTATCCACTATGTTTGTATCCACTATGTCTGTATCCACTATGTTTGTGTCCACTATGTCTGTATCCACTATGTTTTCTCCACTTCCTTTATCTCTTCTAGTGAAGCACTTCACTGAGCTGCAAAAATGAGATCTTGGGTTAGAACAGGTTTTGGCAATATAGATTTGAGCATCTGAAGGAGAAAAGAACAAGAATCTCCACCACCCAGCCTTTGATATCTGGATTCTGAAGAGGAACTGAATAGAAACCTCTAAGAGGTCTACCAAGGGTTTGTAAGACGTTTCAACAAATATGCCGCACTCATGTGATTCCCATCCTCTGCAGTATGGAGGGGTGTAGATGGTTTAAGTGAGGTGCGGCATTTCAGAGACACATGTAGCATAGCAGACAATTGTCTAGCAACTGTTAATGACAAGTCCGCACCTGTATTAATAAAGAATGAACAGCATGAAGCACATGCTTGTCCAAAGCTAAACCAACCCAAACAAAGAACAGTGGCAACTAGCACTTGCACAATGTCCTTTGCCACAGCATCAGAAAAAAAAGCAATTGTCTTTGTTTTCCCCATGCTCTTGGCATGAAACAGCTGGCATGAACTGACATGAACTGCAATAAATCAAATAAATTGAAAGGCAAATCATAATTTGGCCAGCCTTAAGCCAGGACTGAGGCTAAGATAGTTTCCAGCTGAATGAATGCTAGCATGCATTTGTCCATGGCAACTGTATTGCTCGCAAGGGAGCAACTGGGTACGCCGGCCTGGTAAACTAGAAAATACAAACAAAGGATCAGCTACATAGCCAGCCTGAACCAAGATTAAATTAAATTAAAATGGGACTGAAGTGGATGCTGTCATCATGAATCACCATGTTCACCATCTTGCCTTACATATCAATGTGACTTAGTGCATCTTCTGTTTTAATTACTTTTGTAGATACTGTACAGGAAAGCTTCCCCTGTATCCCAAGGAAAGCAATCAGGATTTCGCTCAGAGAGAATATGAAAAATGAACATAAACCCCATCAAAGCACAGGAACAGAATGTTTTTATGTACTAAAACATGCATGTACAATATGATTTTGGTCTTTGCATGTTCCTTTGATTTACAGTTATTGTTTTAGTTTGACTGTTGTGGACAGGTCCGAATGATTTCATTGGTCAGTGATGATTTTGCTTCCTGCAGAACAAGGCCTGTTTTTATTCTCTATCACCCATCACTTTTTTGTTCAGTATATGTATCATATATAGAATGGAAATGTGGTACCAAGGAGAGTTGATCCCCTCTGTGTTGGGAGACTGGATACTGAAGAGGATGTTCCTGAAATGAGATGTTTTTGCCAAATCTAAGTAAAAACTGATGTTAGTAGATCCATAGTAATTTTAAGTGTAATAACAGCCTTATTTCTGAATACTTAGGCTACTATATAATGTTACTGATGTTAAAAATCTTATATAATAAAAAATATATATATATAAAAGACTTACCAACTATGTTTGATGTTACAGATATCAAATTCCATACCTATTTAGAGAAGCTTACTGGTATACAGACAGTATAATGCAAGCCTGTATCTTGTAAATATCAATTTACTTTTCGGGGGGGTTTATTTCAAACATTCAAACTTTATCAAAATCTGTTTTTATTATTGAGTATTTCTGCAGATTACTAAGGAAAAGAGAATCATTTTATACATTTTTTTAGAAAGTTGGCAAAATGACAATATTTCTGACTGCAAATTAATTCAAGCAAAGCAAGCTATCAAGATTTTAATGCAGTAAAAAAATTCTTTCAGGCAGAAAAACTGAGGACCACATGAATGAAAAGCAAAGCCCCAGAAGAGGACTTTTATGGTGCCAGATCTTGTGAGTTGTAACAGTAAACAAAATTAAATGCTTATTGAATGTGGCGCTTCAGTGAGGTGAACGAGTGAATTATTAATGTATTTGAACACCTGAATTAAACATTACATCTAATTTGAGCACGTACTCTTGTGTTAAGGAAGATTAATTTTTTGACAGTCGTCCAGCAGGATTTCTTCAAGAATCATGCAGATTACAGTCATGCAGAAATATCCACCACACTTTTCCAGTAGGAATCAAGGACAGAGCGTGTCTGAAAGTAGTATTTTCTGTTTAAAAAAAAAAGTAGTGTTAACAGCTGTTGAGAAAATGTTCAGTGCACGTCGATAACGGAGGTAAAATATGTCACAGATAAAGGGCATTTCAGTTGTCGGGCGAAATATGAGCGACGTGTCAGCATTGGACGAACGCTTGTGGGACACTTTTAGCTTGAAAACCCTTGAAACGAGCATTTGGGGGGAAAGCAAAATACCTTACGGAGTCAGTCACGCGTTTTTCGACAACTGTTAATGGCGTGTTTAGTCGTGCGAAACTTTAGTGCAGAATTGCAGTGGCGCGTTGGCAGTTTGATTTTCAAAGCAGAAGAAGAATGGTATTGGTGTTATTGGCCTCGTTCACGTCTGAATAGTAATTATTTCGCACATTAGCTGATTGTCAAAAAGCGATTACACGGGTTCTCGCCAACCTGGAAGCTAAAGCTTAAAGTTCAAAGTTCGTATTTGTGCTGTGTGGTACATACAAATTGGCTGCAGTGTAAATATATATAAAACTGTCATTTAATATAAATTACATCGGTTTTACTTTATTGGAACGGTGTTATATATTTTTGATTTGCGGGAATCATAAAATGGTCTACCTACGTTTGACTCGGTTGATCTATTAGATTAACCGAAAGGCTTTGGGTTTTGAGCATCAGCTTAACATTTCAGCTTCGCCTTCGTATCCTGCCCTTTTCCGTGTTCTCCCTCAAAGGATGTCAGCGGCAGTAAAGCTTTGTGTGACGGTAGTGGGAGCAGGGGCCGCAGGGCTGTGTGCGGCCCGTCACATATTGTCTTGATCTGCGTTTGATCCCCCAGTGGTTTATGAATTGATCGACCATGTGGGCGCTACATGGTTCTATGAGGGACGTGTAGACATTGATGACAGTGGCCATCCAATCCGCAGCAGCACGTATTGAGACCGCAGGTATCCTCGCTAGTCTGTTTTCAGAGCATTTAACAGTGATTTGTACACATTCGTTAATTTGACTAATTTAGTAATATTGTGTTAACAGTACTGAAATACTGCATGCTACTTTGTGCAAAAGTGCTATGCCGTTGCTCTGAAGTTCCGTGTCCTCTAGGTTTCTGTTTTCAGGACCAACCTGTCTAAAGAGCATGATGTTCCCCCATTTCCCTTTTGATTCCCATCTGCACTCGTTTCTGTCTCACCAGGATGTTCATCAGTATCTGCAGAAATACTGCAAGAGTCATGATATTTTCAACATTTACAAATTATGTGCACATCTTTGGAATCATCTTTCGTGGGTATCCAGAACATGTCTGTCAGGCACAGCAGTGTGGCACAATAGTGTCATTAAGCTTTTCAAAGAACATTAACATCACTGACCACTGGCCACTACCATAGATACAGTAGCAAAAAAAAACGCAGCCAATCACGTACGCCTGGAGGACGGTGAGGAGTGGCCTATAAATGTCCTATGGTATTAGTGAGTAACGTTTTTGTATTGGGAGACTAAAGTAGCGCTTGTGACGGCCCTCTCTCTCCCCGGCAGTTCAGCGCTGTGGTGGAAGAGGTGAAGCCCATCTCCATGGAGACAGAGGAGAGGGGAGCCGTGACGTGGGAGGTAATTTCGCGTGGCACGTATGGAGGGCAGAACGCAGACATTCGACTCGGTGTTGATCTGCAGTGGGTGAGGAAATGCCATTCCTGCTCTCTGACAGCACAAAACGCCACTTGTGCTCTGGGTGAAGTTGATTCCTTAGTGCGTATTTGCTGAAGTACTCTTTGCATTGTGTAAGTTGTCATCGTAAAAGGGGATTATTTTAGTTTCCCCAATGGTTTTCTCAGCATTAGACTGATTGTAGCCTCGCTGTTAACATACAAAAGACTGCAGTTCTAACCATTCATAAAGAACTGGTGTGAAGGAAGCTGTGCAGAAAAGAGCCGCAGTCCTCTGGTCGTGACTCATGTGTTCCTTCCTGTGCGACAGGCATTATTCTGCTCCCCACCTGCCCTCTATTCCGGGAATAGAACATTTTAAAGGTGCAGAAAATGTTCGTCGTACACAACAAACATGGTCCTGAGAGTTCAAACCATTAGTCTCGCACCATCTAACCACCTCTCTCTCTCTCTCTCTCTCTCTCTCTCTCTCTCTCTCTCTCTCTCTCTCTCTCTCTCTCTCTCTCTGTTGATTTCTCCTATTGCTCTGGTATTTCTCAGGGAAGGTGATGCCGTCACACTTATCGCTGTCCAGAGCCATTCACCCATCAGTCTGTCGTGGTCCTGGGCGCTGGAGCATCTGGCATTGATGTATCATTTGAGCAGGGCTCAAGTTAATGTGAAGGTGTGAGACAAGTACCTGCTCACATAGCGGCACCATTTATTTGGTGAAAGCATGTCACAAAATAGAACTTCATTTAGTCCATTTGCTCTTCTTTTTTGCTGAGTGGATGCTAGTATAGCCAGAATAGGTACTTGAATAAAAACACTGGATAAGAAATTACCATTCTCTGGTCACTTATGATAGAAATAATTCATTGTTAACCTCTGAAGTCATAAAGAAAAGCATTGCTCTGTGGAGCTGTGGGCAGGTCTAACGGTAAACAAATGGTGTGAAAATCTCTTTTCGCTTATAATTCCTCCACCTCTAGGTGAGGATGAGTCATAATAAGCCAGGTCTAGCATTTCCCTTGCCCCCAGAGATCCAGCAGGCGCCCCCTGCATTGAAGGCCCTGGAGGATGGTGCGCTGCTTTTCCTGATAGCTCCGTAGCCCATGCTGAAGTCCTCCTGTTGTGCACTGGATACAATTTCCACTTCCCATTTCTTTGCCCAAAACAACTTGGCCTGGAGATACAGCACCACCTGGTGGCTCCTCTTTTTATAGGCATCTGCAAAATCATTTGCCCTTTTCTTCACTTCCATTATCAGGTAAACATCTAGAGAAGCTGTTTTTTTTTTTTTTTTCATTAATACCTGTGTGTAACTTACCTTTCTTTGGTCTCTAATCTCTCCATTTTTGTTTCATCTCATCCTTTGTCACTTGAACATTCAGTTTTGCGCTTGCAGTTCTTGAAGGCACCGTTCAGCTGCCCTACTCCCCCACCCCCCTTAAGATGATGGAAGAGGCAGCGGAGCGTGAGGGGTAGATGAAGGTGCGGAAGGGTGTTCAAGTGAAACACCTTCTAGAAATGGACTCTGGTCAGTGGGGTTACTATCTGGATTTGGCAACTACCGCAGGGATCTCACCTCAGCACCCAGTTTTGCAGATCTGTGAGGAAGTCGAAGGACAGTGGCAGGTGAATCCTCAGGCTTAGAGACAAATGAACTATAACCTTGTTGATGCCACATGCTGGCAGATTCTGGAAGCACCGTGTGCACTGAGACATAATGTTTAATTTGAAGGAGCAAAATAACATTATTTGTTCCATCCATGTAATTGTCCGTCATGCACAAGATTCCAACATCCTACTTTTAGGGCTGTGTTTTATGAAGGAGATTATGACATAAAGTTTGGGTTTTAGCATTTTCAGCTGTTCCAGTAAGGTTACCACAAGGAACCCAACAATCAGTGGATTTACACATTTGAATTAGTGAAAAATAAATTCTTTACAAATTCCACAAGAATATATGCACAACAGTGTGAAAAGAATCTGTACAGATAAAGCCTAATTTAACAGGATGATCTTACACTAAAATAACATATATGTTAAATTAATAATGTTATATAAAACATTAAATATGTAGATTCTAACGAAAAATTAAATGTAGCCCAATTGCCAGCAGAAAAAAAATCCAAAAATAAAATTGTGTTTTAAGAATTAACCGGTGTCACCATGATTTGTGTTATTTTATATTGTCTTATGCTTCCGTATTTGTGATTTCTTGCTTGCACTCCCAACACAGTAAAAAACACAAACACACATTTATGTTTTGGGCCGGTGTTAAGTTTAGTTGTGTATAACCTCAAAACAACTCTTTAAACAACACCTTTTTTAGATCAAAAACGCTATTTGTCAAGAGATAGTTTGCTTGTGTTTAGAAATATGGCGTTTCCTCTCTCACTAGATTTATACGTATTTAAATACTGCACCGTTGCGCTTATCAACGTGTACTCATTTTTGAGTTTTCCCATCTGGTTTAAGTCGTCATCTCCGAACATTGTGAAATTGGACACCTAATGTCTTAACCCTTCCCAACTCGTCCGCCCTTTCCATTCGTTGTTCTAAAAGTAGCGAAAGAAATCCTGAAGGCTTTGGCGTGTGCGTTTTAGTTAGTTTTAATCTACACCTACGTCTTTAAAATACAACAGCCTAGCGAAATTCTCTGACACTTCGCCGAAAGACTGTCGAGTGGCTAAAGTTTTGGTTAAAACGAACGGAGAAAGAGAAGGATCTCGCGGGCGGGGGGGGTAAATGGAAAACAGAGGGTTGTTTCCTCGCACAACAGCAAAGATTGACTAATAAAACGTAATTAATTGAGCTTAGCCCTCCCGCTAAAGTGTCTTATAGCTTTTTGATCGGAATGGTAGTTGCGATGCCAAACTCAGTCTTCCGATAAGAGGTAAGTAACTGACTGACTTCTTGTAACCCGCTCCCCCATAGAAAAACACTGCTATCTGTCGTATAGTAGTCAACTTTTTGTCCACATGCACGTTATTTACAAAAAGAACTGTTCATGATATTCAATAGATACGGGTTTGTGCATATAAATATAAGGTGTGACAATTTACACCCAAAAGTAAACTCTTCTAGCGAAAGCGAGGAACATCCAAGGGTGTGTGACAGTTGAGAGCATAATCACCCATATTAATGCTTAAAAACTAGTGTTCACCTATTCAGACAAGTTATACAGGTTCTGCTTATAAAGCTACATGTTGTTTACATACGGCAGTGATTTAACCATGTGCTATGAATGCATACTGAGTTTCCCTCATTCAAAAGCAGATGGAAGAGGAGGTGGACAGCACAGGGCAGCAAGACCAGAGCACAGATACACCCACTCTCCCCGGTCCCAGAGTGGAGGCAGAGACCCAACCTCAAGACACCCAACAGCACTCCACACAAAACCAGGGGCTTCCCATCATGCACTGGGAAGACTTGAGCTTGCGAATAGCAGAGCTTGAGAAACAGGAGGAAGAGAGAAGGAAAAAAGCAGAGGTCTCGACCGTTCAGTTACCTGGACCTGCGACATGTTGGCCCTTCTTTAGTATCGTCATGACTTACTGAAAATCATTGCGAAATGAGATCCTTAATTCCTGCGGGTTTTTTTTTTTTCCTCCAGTGCCTGAGTTTAAGAGAAGAAGAATCAGTACTAAAGCAGTGGCCTCAGGTGAAGCAGCAGTCACTTCACAGGACGCAGTGGGAAGACACAGATGCTACTGGAGGATGTCGTTATCCATTCATTACTTCCCGGTATGTTATGACTGCTGTGTTACCAAGGAGATCAGCAAGTGTACGCAATCCTGAACTCAGCTTCCCAGAAATCATCGTGTCTTTAAGGTTATGACAGTTTAAGTGATCGTTAAGTAATATTGCACCCCGTGATACAATAATAAGTGACTGTTGACTTATTATTTTTTGTTTTTGTAGGTTTAACAGTCCCAAAAACCTACAGCTGTGTTTTATCAACAACAGTGAGAGTGAAGAGGATGACGATGAGGGAGCGTCCAGCCGAGAGGTGGTGACCACAGAGCGTTCGCAGTTCCTGCATTTGAAACACAATCACTGTGCAATTAGGCTTCATTACAACACGGTGTCAAAATAATACGATCTCTGCTTGGTGACTGTCAGAGTCCGTGCGACACAGATCGATGTGGGCGACATTCGGCTGGCCTGAAACAGGAAGTCCGAGCGGCTCTGAGCGAGCTAAGGGACAAGCTGTGGGCCGAACAGCACCAGCAGCTGAAACAGGTGAGACGATGTCTGACGACGCCCTCTCTCTCTCTCTCTCTCTCTCTCTCTCTCTCTCTCTCTCTCTCTCTCTCTCACTCTCTCTCTCTCGCGCTCTCTCTCTCGCTCTCGCTATCACGATCGGGGTGGCTA
>JAOYMR010000014.1:5456202-5477070 GCA_025802075.1 Tenebrosternarchus preto | reverse complement strand
CCCTCCCCCCCCCTCCCACCCTCCCCCCCCCCCCCTCTCCCCCCCCCCCTCACGCTCCCCCACTCTCCCACTCTCCCTCTCTCTCTCTCTCTCTCTCTCTCCCTCTCTCTCTCTCTCTCTCTCTCGGTGTGCAAGAACGTTTGCTTGGGTTTGATCTTCCATTCTCATTGCGTGTGTTGCCGTGATTCAGCAGCTGACCTGCAGTGACATTAACATGAGGAGGAAAACGCTTAGCCGCACCGACCTTCAGAGCTGCTCAGTGCTTCAGCTAACCGCACTCAGCGCCTCCCTCAATGAACACATTCAGGGTTAGTACTGCTTCCTTCCCGCTGCGTGGCTTTGAAGCAGTTCGCACAAATCCCATTGGGACAAATGTGAATCATGAGATAATATGTCAAGAATTAGTTATAATAAGTGTATAACCTGTATTTGCTTTCAGTACTTTTTTTATCTTTCAGATTTGAGCTCTGAGTTAGTGAAGCATCTGGTTGTGCGCGACCATCTCCGGACGAAGCAAGACGCCATGCTCCTTGATGTACAGGACATGACATCACTGTGACTCAGAACAAGTCACAGTTATCTGTCATTATGAAACTGACTTTATGGACTACATTGGAATATGGATCAGCAGTTTACTGGAAGCAAGCCTCCTTATTGCTAACTAAAAGCAGTAAACACTTTGTCTTGAGAAGGTTGTTGTGCTCAAAAGAATGTTGAATAGTATGTGAGTAAGATTATTTTGTCACAAGTTTTATTGTGAGAATTTTGTCTTTATAAAAACGAGTATCTCTTAAATACTAAACAGGAAATGCTCATCATTGCAAAATACACCTGGTCACATATGGTGCATTATTACCATCAGTAAGAACTGTGAAAGCTGCTATAAACATCCATGTGTGCTCAGTAACTGTATATTAAACTGATTAATTAGCAATTAAAAATGCTTCATGGGAATACGACCTGCATGAAATATACCATACTATCTGCCGTAAAGGTGTAGCTGGAGACTATATGGGATTTTTGTAACTTTTGCGATCTTTCAGTATTTTTCCCAGAAATGGACAGAATTTATATTAACTGAATAAATCTGTAGCATATATTACATATATAGACTTTTTTGGTATTTTTGTTTCAGTCTCACTGATTATATGCTTACTTGTGTGTAATTTGAGGGAAGAGTATTTGAGAGTATTTGACATTTTGCAGTTTTCTGGATGTTGCTTTTAAATCATGTTTGCCTCTCCTAATCACACTATGACACACAGTATACCATAACTATTATAAAAAGTATTTTTCTTTAGGATTATTACACATTATCCTTCACATTGATTGAAAATTAAGAGAACGTTTAAACCTAGATAGACTAAAATGTGCTTTTTATCTTAGAATCTGAAATACACTCTAGCTTAGTATGTGACAGACCCACTGTCTAGATCATAAGGTTTGTCTGAGCACTTCTAGAGTCTTCTAAGTGTCCTGTAGATATAAACTCTCTCCCTCGCTCTACTGCTCAGCCAAGCATAGTAAATGCTGGTCATAGAAGCTGACAGCAGGAAGGACCACCAGCAGGGACAACAGATAGATTTTGATGGTGCACTGCACGGCTGCTATAAACTCCTGGGAAGGTGAAGTTTTTATTCCTGGACTGGATCCTACATACTGAAATGAAAAAGGTTTTGGATTAATGGATAATGCCTTTGCACTGGCTCAGTTCTATATGGTAATTTACTTTATTGACTCATAAAACACAAAATACCCGACTCATTAGTAAATTCACACTTCTGTAAGTATTGAATAGACTACCTTCTGTTAAAGGATCTTATTAAGTCGTATTTACCAATGTTATTTTTTTCAGGTAAACTGTTCATTCAGTGAATGTAGTTCTGTAGGGTTGTTTTCTTATATGGTTAGGATAAAGTGAAATATTTCAGGTTTTTTAACCTGTTACTTGAGGATTTCTAAAGTTTCGTGTTGTACAGTATGCTGTATTGGATTTCTGCTCAGAGCTTCCCTCTGAATGAATGGGTATTAATTATTTACAAAAGCATACCTACAGGAACACACACACATGCAGGACAAAAACTACTGACATATCACAAATGTTTGACATTTAGACATTGGCAAAGGGGTTGGACAAAGGCATTTAGGTGTAGCTGGACCAGTAAGGTGTGCTTAAAATGAAAACACCCTACACATGTAAGTATTTCCTGTTTACAGTTTCCATTGAAGCCTGTGGTAGATAAGGTCAGCAAATTAAGATCAGCCATATGTGTGTAAAATGTCTGAAGTTTTTTAAGTGAACCATGAGAAAATGACAGGATGAATGGAGAGCTGAAAATTTTTTATGGAAAAGCTTGTTACTTATTGAAAGGTTAATAGACCAAGTGAAGCTGAATCAGCACTAAACACCGATTGGTCAACATGAATTTCCTTTAGTAACAGAGCAGACAGAGCAAATTTGTCACTTAACCTGATTAGGAACATGAGTATTACAGCATGATGGCTCTTTAGTCTCAGTTTAAAAGCTCATTACTTAAAATATTTTTTGTGCCTTTTTAGACTTGGGCCATCATATAAGACTCGGGAAAATACTGAAGATTTCAAATTAATCTACTTGGACATCAACCTCAGAAACGTAAACAGCACTACATGGTCATCAACAGTGGGGGGGTGGGTGGGAGTGTAGTATGAAGTTCTGTCTCTATGCCATAAACAGCTGACAGTGAAGACGTGAACCATGGCAAGTGCTTTGGTGGAGCAGTACACTAGCTCCAACTCCTCCAACAACCACACAGCACCCACCCTCGTGGTGCCTCTCAACTGCAGCAACGACGAGTCGTACAAGTACGTGGTCCTGCCTCTGTGTTACTCCATCACCTTCTTGCTGAGCATGGTCCTGAACTCCACTGTCCTGCTGCGCTCGTACCGCGGGGCTCGACGCTGGAACGCCTCGCTGATTTATATGGTCAACCTGGCCTCCACCGATTTGATGTACAGCCTTTCTCTGCCGCTGCTGGTGACCAGCTACGTCATGCGTGACCACTGGGTGCTGGGGGACTTCATGTGCAGGCTGGTGCGATTCCTCTTCTATTTTAACCTCTACTGCAGCATCTTCTTCCTCACCTGCATCTCTGTACATCGCTACATGGGCATCTGCCACCCCTTCCGGACCATTGCGCTGGAGAGCAAGCGTGCCGTGAAGAGCACATGTGCCATGGTGTGGGTGGTGGTGTTTCTGCTCACCTGCCCTATCTTCCGTTTCGCACAGACCGGCAAAGTCGTGACTGTAGTTGGAACTGGAGCTGAAGGGTATGAGGGTGCGAACTTAGAGTCCACAGGGAGGCTGGACAGGGCAGAGGCGAGGACGTACACCAACTGTTACGACGTGGCGACAGACAGTGAGTTTTCAGAGTACGTCCCCTATGGAGTCATTCTTCACCTGCTGGGGTTCTTCGTTCCTTTCTCCGTCATTGCGTGGTGTTACTCACAGGTGGTGCGGACCATTTTTCACACGCTGCACGCCAAGCCGTACGCTCAGGAGGGCGGAGACGCCGATGCAGGGCCCAGCACGGGAAGATGTAGGACATCCATCTCCATCTCCGGCACTCAGTACGTGCCTTACATCAACCAGCGCCGCAAATCCATCAAAACCATCGTCACCATCACCTTCCTGTTCGCACTGTGCTTCCTGCCATTCCATGTCACGCGGACGCTGTATATCATCCTGAAACAGAGCAACGCAGACTGTCGCACCATGCAGACGATCTCCATCTGCTACAAGATCACTCGGCCTCTGGCGTCCTTTAATTCGTGGCTCAATGCTCTTCTCTACTTCCTCACCGGGGACAACGGCATCCCTTGCTGTGGATGGATGGATGCCGGTAACCCAGCACACCTTGCTTGGCCGTTACGCGTTCTTGGTGGAGTGAAGAAGGCAGAGGGAGCAGAACATGCGAAAGAAAGCACAAACCACCACCGTGAAAATGATTCCAAATCCTCAGTGATCGCACAGGCAGCTGTAAATGGCACTGAGCCCTGTGCCTGGTGGTTTTCATATGAATTGTCTGTGTCTGAGCATGTATAATATGAATTTATTTATTCTGTTTGTTACGTTTTTCCTGTTCAAATTGTAATATAATACAATATAATAAGGCTGAGTTTTACCAACTTATTATTAGTTGTGCGGACACCCTACTGGAATTAATATGTGCTTCCTGTTATGTAGCATCATGTAGCATTCTAGTCTTATGACCACAAAAACATATTTTTTCTTTATTTAAGTTAGGCTTGTTTTACTGTTTAGGCCTAAATGCTGCCTGTAACCTTTTTAAAACTCTTTCACTGCTATATATATCAAATATGATAGACCTACATTTGACACTGCTTGGATACCCTGGTTAATTTTTCATTAATTTAACTCCAGTATTAAATATTTAAAATGTTAAAAATGTTTCTTGTTTCATACGACCTGAACATTCTTATACTGCAAATATGTCATGAGGCCCATATGCTATTACCTGATAAGCATATTGCAGGGAATTTCCCTTCATTTCCTGTAAAAACTGATTTTAAATAAATCCCAGTTATGCTAGATGCTATGATACATTAATTACGATACATGTTAGGAAAAGTATAACTGCTATTCCGTTCATTTTGGTAAAGCAGGCCATTATTTCCTTAAACAAAGAAACAGACAAAATAATATTTAATGATTAGTTTTCTTTGTAAAGAATATAATATTGTTGGGGTGAATCTGTAGAGCGGGAAAATTTAATTTCTTATTTAGTGAATATGTCCAAAGTGCAGTTAAAGAAGCAGAAAACGAGCATAATCAAAATCCCAATTCAGGAATGGCCATAAGATCAAAGACGTCGACAGCATAAGAAACAGTTCAAAAGTTTGCAATTCTCTTCATGGCCAGAGCGAGGTGGTGTTGTTCAAGAAGAAGACCATCACAATTTGGTTGCGGGTAATATTTTTTATTTTCTAAATTAATGAAAGCCCGATCAACGTCACGACCGCCTTGAATTAATTTAAGGCACTGAAGAGCAAACACGGCTTTCTCTCAAAGCAGAATGCATCCATCTAAAGAACTTATTTCAACGGATTTGTTATGGACTGCGCTATGGCATTATTCGGTGGTTTACAAACTAGCACGTAAACTTGGAAAATAGCTAAGTGGCTAGCTAGCTAAACTACACATATCGGCTGTCATTAGATTCTTGTAGTTTGACATTAGTTGATTTTTTTCAAGTAGTTTAAATTAAACGTGATATGAAGAGTTGATGGAAAGTTCACTTGCAACCCAAGTGACAAAACTAGTTCTAGCTAGTGTATGCTAGGGGCTCTTAAAATTAAACCTGTCGGAGCTAGTCCTTAACTTACTTGAGAGAGCCGTTACCCGACGAACAAGTTAGGGGAGTTTTGTAAACTATGTCTGGTGTTTAAATCTTTTAACCGAGAAGAAAATGCGATAGAGTAGAGACCACGGGAAATAATTCCCGTTCCCGTTATCTGGCGGCTTTAAACTGAATCGAATCCTTTGGCGTGGGGCCTGCAGGTCAGGCTTTGGCCGCATTAAAGTTGGGGCTCACGCCGCTGTAGAGTGCGTTTAGTTCGGTCGCCTGTAAAAATCATACTCCGGTTTGCTGACGAACCATGGAAAGAATGGAGGTAGACCAGTGCGCAGGCGCAGCTGGTGGCGGCGGGGGCGGGGCTCTTCGAAGGTCGAATAGCGCCCCCATGATCACAAACGTCAGGTGAGAATAATTGATCATGTACTGACCAACTGTATCTCAACATACTGTTTTTATATAATTTCTCATGCTTTGTGTTATATATCAGTGTTCTGATATGTATCAGCTTGTTTCAGAAACTTTCGTGATCTGTGTTTCCATAGCAGTGATGGAATGACAGTATTCAGCTCTAACAGTTCGGCCCGGTATCGACGGAGCAGTGTTTCCATAAACCCTAGCTGCCCCTCCAGGGTGAGTGTTTGTCTGTAATGTAGGTACCAAGTGAAGTTGTGCTGACTGTCAGAAGAAAATAAACGCATTTGCCCTTTGGATTCTAGACCCTCCTGTTCTGCTCACCCAGTGAGAGACCAGATCACAGGAGGCAGGTGAGATTTCACCACTGAACACCAGTGTGTTCATGTTATTAGTCATGGTTATTAAGTCTAGCTTGGGTGTGTGATAGTTTCTAGAGGGACTTGTATGTTAACGTACATTTTAACTGATGTCTACTTTGAAGAACAGACATGCAGCCTTCATAGCATTGTAATTTTTTTTTTTTTTCCAACAGATGGAAAATATGGAAATCACTCTCAGAGGGAGTTTACAGAGACTAAGGTAACCAAATATGTCCATGCATGTCCGTGATAATGCAGGCACTAACATTACTAACCCAAACCTGTACATAATTGATTTATGATGTTTCTTTCTCATAGTGCCTCATCTACAGCCCCCTTACCTTCTGCCAGTCACTGGCATGAGCATCTATCAACAGTGAGTATAAACTGCTGCTTTGGTTTTCAAAAATACTTGTTGTTTTAACATTTAACTCTGTTACCGTTTCTCCCTCTCTCAGGGATTCCCTTCCCAGGACTCTGGTGTCACTCCTAATTCCTCCCCCAGTCCAACTAGAAGGTTCCGGGGGTAAGCCTCACTGGAATGGAATCAGATTTCTGCATTTGACATATTACCACATCTTATTACCACACTATTACCACACTATTACCACACTATTACCACACTATTACCACACCACCTTAGTGCAACATCTGTGATGGCATTATTGCTGATCTCTGGTAGGGGGTCAGTGAGTTCTGCTGTGAGATGGCCAGTGGTAACACCTTTGAAAAGGAAAGGTAGGACCTATTTGATAATTATATAAAGTATTTTTTTTTAATTAAAAGTCTATATTTAGAGTTATTTAGCTAGTATTAAAACTGAATTATTGCCACAGTTGTGAAATATCCTCTTAACAATTTAGGTAAAAGTGTGAAAAAAGGGTACATTGCCAAATGTAAACAGTTTGCTTTGGGGTTTTGTGTTTTTTTTACATTGTAGTTTATTTTACACTGGTTTTTCCCTGTCATTCAGGGGGAGTAGAGTCTGACGGCCCTCCTAAAAAGCTGTTTGTTGCCGGAGTTACAGATCCAGCTCACATAGCTAGCTGCAATGTCAGGTGAGTATTTATTTTTCACTCCCCAAGAAATCCCATGATGCATAGAGGAAAATGTTTCTTCTGGTCAGTTTTGATACAGAGTTCAAATTCAGTGTGTCCTGGTTAGTTTTGATATAGAATTTGTCTATATGCCCCCTCTCCTCACACAGTGTTCCGCAGTGTGTGGACTCTCTGCCTGTTTGTTCGAGCTCACAGAACAGCCCACTGTCTCTCTCGCCTCCTGCATCTTTCACGTCCCACCACCCCAGTATCTAGAATACCACCACAGGGCTTGCCCACTCACTCACATGACATGGACTCCCAGACTGTCATAGCCAACATGAGTCCTGGGCAGAGGTCGGTCGGACTGGCAGAGTAAGAAGGACCTGGTGGTGTTCTTGAGCTTCCAGAACTCTGTTTGGTAGGCCTGTGTTCAAATCACCTCATCCTCTTGGTGCTTAATAGGAGTGTGTTCATCTCCACAAACTTTCAAAGAAAATGTACCTTTGAAGAAAGCCAAATGGAAAATTGAAGTATGTGAGTGTGAGGGAAGGCCCATTGTGGCCCACTGTCGTTTGACTTGTGTGCAGCCGGGCAGGTATCTGTGGCCCTGTTCAGGATCTTGCATTTGTGGCGTAACGTCAAGAGTTTTTTAGTTTGTTTTTGCATCTTTTGAGCATGCAAATACAAAAAGACAAGCAATTGCCTTCCTTTTGCTTTATTTTGAAGTGGTAGTAGAACATTCTTTCTTTATATCTGCAACCACCGATGTGGTCCAAAGAGGTCTTCCCAACTGCAATTAAGTATCTTGACAGTATCATAAAGTATCTTGACAGCTAAAAAGAATTATGAGGTTGGTGAGCATTTTAGGCCACAGCTGTGTTCATGCTAAGTGTATTATGATGTAATTGTTTTGTATGCTTTACATGGAGAAGTAATCGCTAGGCTTTTATGATTGTTTCTCCAAGAAAAAAAAACCCCAACATGATAAGGACCTGTTGGTGCACTGGCACTGAGTGAAATGATGGGACACCAGCCTGCACTGGAGCTTGGCTTGTCTCACTCTTCAAAGGACGTTACACGGGTCCTGGAATGGCAAAAGATTAGAGCACTTTGCTCAAATATTCCACTTTAGGAACTGACATGTAAGCAGAGGATTTAAAGAGCCACATGCATTTACCAGCATGATGACAAAAAGTATTTGATATGTTTGTGTGTATGAGTGTAATATATATATATTATACGACAGCGAGTGTTTGTGTGTGTGTGTGTGTGTATATATATATAATGACGGCGAGCGAGAGAGAGAGAGCAAAGCCCTAAAGCCCCTTAGATAGTGTAAAGAGTGTATGATAATTGTGTATTCTCCTTCATGCTCTAGACATTTTATTTCAGGCACAGTTTAACTGGATATACTTTTATTTTTATTTTGCACAGTATTGGACAAAGTTAATCAATATTACTGTTTCATAAGTGGGATCATATTTAACCTATTTTGTTTGTTTGGTAGGTTTTTAAAATTTGTATAAGGGAATTAAATACACAAGATAAGTGATGTACATTACTGTTGTTTGCAGATGTCTTGTGCACACATGCTTTAGTGGTTACAGAGGCTCGGGATGAGCAGGAATTAGGCTGTTGTGCATTTGATCTGCATTGTACACAGTGCCCACAGTGCTTCATTCATGTGAATTTTTGTTTAAAAATTGTCATGATTTTGAGTATGATTTCACACGCATGATTTGTGTGTGAAAGCTCATAAAATCCCCAAATACCCAGTATTTAATTTTGCAAAGAAGAAACTTTTTTTTTTCAAGGATGTTTTTAAATATATATTTTTTTTCCTATTTAGTTTTGCTTTTTTTTACAAGCTTTATTGCTGGTACAATGAAAAACCTTGTTAAATAATTCCAAAGATACTCGCACATGTCACAGTCACCAGTTGTCATGTTTTCGTGTGGTTATCTACGTTGGGTCTTCAAAAAGTGCAATATAGATTAACTAAAAATACAATGGATTAAATTTTGAATTCTCAGTCATTTTCTACATTGTGGGTTGTATGTTTTACATATCTTGTAACCTCGATATAACCAATATATCGATTAATTGGATGGATATCTTATTTATTGAGAAGGCTATTATACCTAACCAAAAGGTTGGGTTTGTGCAAAAAAAAAAACCTGTCCCACTTATAATCTTAATTTTAGGGTTGAAGTACAATATCTCTTGAAAAATGCTAAATATTTTTGTTGATTTGGCTTGGATTAATTTTGGGTTTGTATAATTTTAATACTCCTAAATTGGATGAGAAAGTTTCCTCCAAGAGTCACCCTTGATGGTTTGCATGTGTAACAAGTTTTTTTTTTTTTAATACAAAAAGCAAATGTTAATACAGAAAAGGAAACTGATGTATGACTGGTGTATAACATTTACTGTGACGTCAGCTGGGATGTCCAGAGAAAGGACGATTGTAAGTGCATCGAACACCCTAGAAAATAACAGTAAATGGCTTTTGCCTCTTGTCTTTGAGATGTAAATATGTTCTAGTTGCCACAAAGAAAAAGATGTATTTTTATGAAACTGTAATATAAAATACAGAGGTAACAAAGGTATATTCATTCCCTGAGTATTTTACATAATGTATAATGTAAAGTCTCATCTCCAGTAGATAAGTGCAGATCACTTTTAATATGTTTATTACACTGTATATAAAGATGGCCATGACAATAAAACAACAAAAAAAAAGCATTTTAAAAGGTTTTTATTTGATGACAAAAGGGCCCAGTTTCACATACTAAACAACCTTTGTCTGAAAGTTCAGTCACACAGGCTTGCAAGGGTCATCACTGTGCAAAGAACAATTTTAAGAAAGTAAACCCCTTCTGTTCTAATGCATGAAACAGGACACAATGTAACATGTTTCAAGTTTAGGTATCAGGGGGGAGACTCACTGTAATACTATGTGTAAATGAAGTGGCAAATGACAACCATGACCAAAATGTACGTCTTGTTTTTGTGCTGTTTCAGTTATGGTATGCCTGTTCATGGTTGGCCTAAAGGGTAAAACCTAAATAGCTCTACAGTTATCTCTTCCTGGAAATAAAGCACAAAATACAAAATTCTAATTTTTATAATCAGAAGAGGCTAATACTGAAATAAAAAATTAAATCATTTTATGACTGTTTGCACCATCTGTCTTCAACCACAATAAATCAGTCTTAACTACAGGCAATGTATTTGCATCTGTGTTCTGTAGGAACAAACGGGTTCAAGCATTGGTGATAGTCCAGTAAGTACATTATCATCTCACAAAACTATATCTGTGTTCTGTAGGAACAAACGGGTTCAAGCATTGGTGATAGTCCAGTAAGTACATTATCATCTCACAAAACACAAATCTCCTTTTGCACTACTGATCTTCCCAATGGAGGTTGTGAATGGATTTGCTTTCACCGTGAAAGTAAAGGCAGATCACTGGAGTTCATTATGAGGCTGGAGTCCAGACTGAGGCTCTCTGAAGAAACATAAAACAGTGTAAAATATTTCCATAAATCAATTATGTGCATAACTAAACTAAAGGCATTCACTCCAAAAAGCAAACCAAACCTTTGAGGTGAAAAAGTGAACTTTATACACTCACTGCAGTCAATTATATGGCAACTAGGATCCAGCATTCATAAGAAAATCCTGTTTACTGACCACTGTGGTATACAGAAGACAGTCTTACCCTGATCAAAGTTGGGCTTTTTGTTAGAACCCTCCCCGAGTCCTTCAATATCCACCAAGTCACTATTGGCATCAGAGTCATTCAGTGCACTGAGTGTCACATCTGATGGAGAATACCAGCACAATCAAATCCAGCAGCAATTAGGAAGGAACACACTTTAATATAAAATGTCAGTGATGTTTACACGATACTCACCTGCGGTTTTGGGTTTCTTGATTGTGGGTGGTAAAGGGGAAGAGCTTTGCAGTCCTGTTGTTATAACAACTTGTGAGGTTGGGACTGGCACAATGCCAGGAGCCACGGCTGCTGGAGTTGTGGCAGGAGCAACAGAGGTTCTCTTCACAGTTTTTGGGGGGGGTTCTGATGAGAGGGGAACCCGGCTGTCCTCGTAAAGCTTCCTCTTCACTGTGGTTTTAATCTGGGCACTTTGTCCCAAAAGCCAGAGGCAGCATGCATGTATATGAGTGAGAGAGAGAACAATAATGCATCGTCATTCATGAGTTAGAGTTTAAATCAGTTGCAACAGTAATTGTGGTTGCTTTTCTTAAGAGATTAATTATTCTAAGAGAACAAACAAATAGTAGGTTGAAATGGGTTTTGAATCATATAAAGTGGATGAGAACCGAAGAAACACCAAGAAAAACCTCATGGGCAAAAACTTACACTGTGCGTTCTTTAATGACGGAACTGATACTGTTTAAATCATCCCCAAAGCGCCTCACAGCCGAACGCAGCATCTCGATTTCTGTCTCTGTCCATTTGGCTCTAGAGAGGGGTGTGGAGTTTAACCAAGATACACAATAAAAAATACATTATACCAAAATATTAACTACCTGCATTAGGGTTGTAGGATGATTCTTATAAGTATAGCAAGAAAGAGGAACGAACAACCAAGTTAAACGCTAACTGGGGAGCCCTCTAAAACTACAAGTAGATGTTTGCATTTTAAGAGGTGTGGACAAATGAAGCCGAGAAATGTACTCTTACCCTGCAGGAGACGAATCGGCTACAGGATGCAGCTGCATGGTTAGCTCCCCTAGTTTACTGAAAGCAGCGCCTGCCGCCGAGAAAATTTCACCTACCTATTTAGCAAAAACAGGTTATTTATTAAGGGGAGGATATATTGCATTTATTCGATCAATAAAGTTACACATGCTTACCTTCGTGGAAGCCGAAGTCATAATCCAATACTAGGTAGCAAACCTTTTGAAAAGCTATTAACACAAAAGTGTTAACTAATGCCAGTTTGCCACCTTCTAATTAAAGCTAGCTAGCTAGCTAACTAGTTAGCCAATTTCCAAGCTAACCAGTTAAAAAATACTCGAATAATAACTTTAAACTCTGCGGCCGTTGCGAAATAATTTGCAGTGTTTCACTAAAACCAAAATGTGTGAATCTTTCCTACGACACTTCTTTAATACAAATTTTATGTTTCATAATCAGTTATCTAGCAAGATTGCTATTTGTGCTATGATCTGATATCCCAGAATGCAACTGGTGTAAGATCTGATTGGTCAGTAGACGTCCAATAATATAGAATACGAAGATTAACGAACCAAACCGACGATTAACGAAGTAACTAGCGACCATTTTCGTGAATTTGAAGGAAGGATTGTGGTTGACCGTCATTCCTGGTGCAGCCTAGCTAGCTAGAGAGTTAGCAATTCTCATTTTTACTCATTACAGCGCTTCAGAAGTAATGCCATCTTTGTTGTTTTGTGGCCCCAAATTGGCCGCCTGTGGAATTGTATTAAGCATATGGGGAGTTATCATGCTGGTAAGTGTTCGAGCTAGCTACGTGCTAGCTGTTATGTTAACCACATCCGCAGTGGTTGAGTAGCTTTCATTACTGATTAATGATTTAGTAATTATAAAAACGAGTATATCAGTTGCAGAATGTGAATATGTATGCCAAATAACTGGTGACATGGGTCAAACTGGCTAGTCATTCATGTTATTTTGATAGCTGTGGTAGTTAGTTAGCTATCTTGGCTAGCTAGGTAGATTCCTTAGCAAAAGCACTTGCTAATGAATGGTAATTTTATTGTTAAGGTTTTTTATTGTTAAGGCATATTTATTTAACGATGAGGGATAATTTATTTTAGTTGCCTACCGCAGATTTGTAGATGGTACATTTTAGCCTCTATAGCTAGCTATATATCGTCTCTAAAAAGGTAACTAACTGTTTTGGGGGTATTTATTAATTAGCTCGTTGTCTTCAATAAATAATTACACGAAATTAAAATGTACATGGTTTGTTTATTTATGCAGGTAATGTTGGGGATTTTCTTCAGTGCAAAATCTGCTGTGTTGATTGAGGATGTTCCCTTTACCGAGGAAGACATCCGCAATGAGTGAGTTGCTTTCACCCTAATTTACCTTGCTGATTATCGTTCATTCTAACCCAAGCATGTTGACACATGAAAGGTCTTTGATGAAAGTTTGCCTAGTCTTACTGCACATCTTTCATGATTTTTGTTTTCACACCCATAGCAAAAACCCACCCCAGACAATCTATGGACTATACAACCAAGTGGGCATCAACTGTTTCATTGCTGCAGCCATCTATGTTGGAGTTGGTGCTATTTCTCTGTGCCAGGTTCGCCTGAACAAGCGGCAAGAGTACATGGTGACATAAGTTAAATACCTTTTAAAGTGGGCCACCAGTTCTTCGAAGAGTTATTTATTTCTAGGTGGCTTATGTGACTTTAGAATTTTATGAATTATTTAAGAGTGGTTGTATGTAGCTGTTCAAACTTTCCTTAAGGTCCTAATTCATTACTGACAAAAATAGTAAAATGGTTACTTTTAAAAGCAAAACCACAGAGACACAAGGAGCTTCACGTATTAATGAGTTCACTATTAATAAAGATTCAAATACTTATGTTCTTATACATGTACATTTTGAATTGAGGACTCCTTGCACATTTCTGTGTATGGGATTGGACATTAGTATAGTATGGAACCAAAACATAATGGACCACAATAAAAGCAGCCAATTGTCAGATAAATTGATCTGTAACATAAAAGCATAAACTAGCTCTGGGATCTTGCTTTGATAGTCATTTTATTTAATGCTGTACACCACTGCTTCATTTCCTGTGTGATGTTTCTAATTTATTAGCCTGTTTTATTTAATTTGTTCCTCTCCTGCCCATTTACTCGATGTGATTGTTGTTACAATATGTGAAAGTACTGTGTGTAAACACTGTCATGGAAATGTGAAATGTTACCCTGACCAACACTTTAAGTGGAAATAAAAAAGCTCATTGCTTCTACACTTAATTTATTTTGTGCAACAATGTCAGTGAGTGCAAAGAAAACCAAAGTCCAAAAGGCATTTTATAAACATTAAGATAACATCGTTTGAGTGTATGATGGTGGTTCAAATTTAATTCTGTAAACAAAAGGTATAACTGCTACTTTACAAAAGTGAAGTTTTTTTAACTTCTCATCAAGCCAAACACCTTGAATGCCCAACAGGAGAACATTGGTAAGGCATTCCTACTGGATGGTTTTTGGCAAATGAGAAAATCCATATTACATAACATCCAAAATCTAATTAACTGTGAAACTTCTATTAGAGTATAAATCAGTCTATAAAAAAGTAGTACAAACATTTATACACCCAAATGTCAATGCTAATTACATGTATATCATGTCTGTGGATCAAGCATCATCTCGCAGGTGCGTGATAGTTCTCCCAGTTTGATGCGGGCGTATTCAGCTCGGTTCAGGGCCATTTGGCAGTCCTTTCGCGCCGAGTACGTCGATCCTTCGTGAGGTTGACCTGTTGCCACCTTTACTCCAAAGGAACAGAGAAAGTCAGTCGTTTCCTCTTAAGATTCACACAAGCTGAAATAAGGCAATATAATCAGGCTGCTACAGTGCGAGCAAAACGCTTGTATTTGCTCATTTTTAATGCGAATGGAATCTGTTACTTAAGAGTACGCGAGTGACAAGATTTCACCCGAGTAGTTTTATTGTTTTACAGATTATTCATTAAGAGTGAGTGTACAAACATCCTCAGTGATGGATGGAAAGTGCAAAATCGGATGTTGCTATTTTGACATGGCATGACGAGAAATTTTGCTTGCTTTGCGGACTGCACAAGTGTTATCTAAATACCTGATACATAAAGGCTAAAACATTTTAAAGCACATTTAAATGATAACGATCTAAATGCGACCTTTCAGTCTGGTTCACCACAGAACAGAAACCGCACTGAACGATCTCAGCCTAAAACGTTGCATTTGACACATTACAAAAATGACTCAGAGGAAGTATATTGTAAAATTTAGTTTTGTGGATATACGAGGTCAATGTTTATGTTTGAGGTGTTGGTTAATTACTCTGTTAGTGTAATTGGATTCAGTTTTCTGTATAGTATGAATGATTTTGTGTGCGACTATATTGCAAAAGGCTTAGTGTAGAGCTTAGTCACAGAGCAGTGCTAATGTCACAGAGGTGTTAAATTCCTTCATGACATGCAAGCGCTTCATATGGACTGTGGCGCTTACTACTGCCACAACAGCCATGTCCTCCAAGTATCAGTACATCACCTATGTATAACTAGTAAGAAGAAATTAGCAAGCAGCATGACCATACAGCACGATATTTTAAACTTACAGAAGAATGGAAAACCAGATTAAGTTAAAGGAGTTGAGTAAGACAATAGGTTTGTACATTTACTGGATCAAAAACTTTAACGGAGCACTGCTGATCTGAATAATGGCTTATGAATACATTTACGACTAGACGTGAATGGGTAAAAATGCCAACCTGTGTGAGATAACGTATCTGGGAGCTGAGCTCACTCTCCACCCTGTTAATGGAGGTTTGAAACTGGTTCAACTGACGATCTAATAAACTTGCATTATGCTTCTCCTTTGACAACTCCAGTACAATGTTTCCTGAATGAAGGATAATTGCAAATCAGTCATGGTTACATATTGAAAACAGTCATGGCAAAGCTATTTACATTTATTAATATCAAATCAGATTTTGTTTATTGGTTTAAATAGGATCACCGCACTGCTTACGCCAAATATTTAGATGTAGAGATCGTAATATTGCCTACAGCCTAAATATATTAGGGGATCCTTCCTGTGGCTGAAGCGGAAGTCTTAGCAAGCTGAAATGCATCAACATCCAAGCTAACTATATGCTAGTTAGGTGAGAAACATTAGCTAGCTGTGCTAGCACTACTTAACGAAATGTGAATGTGGAGACACACCTGCACACTGAAGAACGACGGCGATCTCCTTCTCCACGTCCTCAAGTGCTCGTAAACGGTCATTTGCCATTTTCAGATCTTAGCATTGCCTCTAAAATGCAGAACATCCCACAAAAGCCAAACACAAACCATTATTTACCACCACATTAGAATCGTTTAAATAAGACAGAGCTAATTTATCTTAAATATAAATATACCAAGGAAAGAACGGGTATACTATTAAAAACAACCTCTATTCGACGACGTGATAGAATTTGTGTGTTTTTTATAATAAAGTATTTTAAATAAACAAACCTCACAACGATGTAACACACGTTCAAACCATTCTCGTAATGGCAAGCGGAGTGGGACAATCTTCAGTAACTGAAAACGCAAAAACAAAAGCATACCACGGCTGCTCGAGGGAGAGTAAGTGTAGCTAGGTAACACCTTCTGTGAACGAGATGTGCTTAATTGCGAAGTTTTAAAAAGGATTAATAAAGGTATATAGCATCGAGTTGTGTCGTAGTGTATTTCTACTAAAGAAACAAAAATTTGAGAGATTATTTTTTTCTGTGTAATTAGCTGCTTAACACTGTTCCCAAGTTATGGAACCGTGGAAGAGTCATGTGCGTGCGGAGTTGTTTCACAGGGATTGCTTACAGAAAGATCCATTCTCTGGTCTTTGTGCTAAAGGTACGTTTTCTTATTATTTTTGACTGTGGTGATTTTAGTGTACCAGGTTGTTTGTTACAACATAATGTTTTTCCTAACAACAGTGTCGAGATTAGAAGAAATGGTAAACCTTCACGTGAGTTTACTGGAGGACATGGAGAGAGACAGGTATGACTGGTATTTGTGTTATGGCGTGTTTCGTGGATCTGAATGGTGAGAAAATATTATAGAGTTGCAATGAGACACGTTATATGATTTGGATTTGTAACCCGCCCCTGCATGTTGTATTTCTTTTAGCGCATATAAAAATGGAACATCAAGGCCCCTAGCTGAGGGAGAAACTCATCTAAAGCTGAATCTGCAGTTGAAAGAGGGTGAGCATGTTAGAAAAGAGGTAAGTTTTTAAAAGTCTGTTCCACCATCAAAGATTGTTTAATTTCCAAAATGTTGATTACATTTTATGCACATTATACCAAACCCTTTTGTGCCATTACCACATCTTCAGTATTGCCCAAGAAAAAACAGACATTTTTTTTCTCATATAATTTTTTACACTTTAACCAATGGGATTTTGTTGTTGATGGGATAAGACAGTTTGACCAGGTCTAATTGTAAAAGTTTTCTACTGGATGATGTTTTAAGGAGATGTAAAGTTCATCCTCCCATGACTTCTGATACTTTCCACACATTCAGATCCAAGATGATGCTTCCCTCCTACTTCACTTCATCGCTTCCTCTCCGTTTTGTTTTTCTATACTGGGTCCTGTTGTATTGTTTTCTATTGTGATAACTTCCCTGTTTTCCTCTAAGTAAACTTTTTAGTGTATTTCTATTTCATTTTAACCATATTGACTGCATTTCTGAATGTAAACTATTAATTTCCCTTTTGGTATTAAAGATACAAAAAAAAATCTCTTCAGCTTACACAGAAAGTTTCAGACCTGACCAGTAATCTGTACTTAAAGGAGGCAGAGCTTCAGTACTGCCACTCTCAGTAGGTGAATCAGCCAATCACAGCTTGGAAATAATTCTGATACTAGGCATACAGGTTGGCCTTACTGAATATTGCGCCTTGATACTGTAGAATCACCCGCTACCGCATTGAAGCAGTTCTACTGGCCAGAGGAGCCTGCTCGCTGAAAAATGATCTATCAGAATATCAATATAAGTTGGAGTGTCAATCAAAGGAATTGGCAGCATTGCGATTGGAGCAGAAGAGGCTGAGGGAGGAGCTTGAGGCTGCACGTCGAGAAAAAGAGGAATTACTCGAACGCTGGCTGGAGGAGAAAAGAGTGGAGGCAGAACGCCTTAATAAGTACAATGCCACACAAGAGAGGTAAATATTTGCTGTTTGTAACTAAATTCACCCGAATCTACATTATACTTAATGTAGTTGTGAATAAAAATGGATAAAGATCCTTTTTATGTGTACTTATGTGTACTTCTAAGCAGGCTTTATATTTTTACTATATAATTTTAGTAATGCATTTTAAATGTTTACACCAAAAAATATATATATTTCTAATATCTATTCTACATATACTCTATATATATATTACTGCTTATTGGAAGCAGTAACTTCACTATTAAAGAAACTAAAAGTGGAAACAGTTTGCTCATCTTTGTCATTTTGTTTTGGATGTAGTAATAATTAGTAATTTTATGCACATTTTTCACAGATGGTGTGTTGTAACATCTAGAAATTTTAATGAATAAAAGGTTTTAAAATATTTAAAGAATAGATCATAAGAATATTGTATGACGTACTGTTTTATGATTACATCTTAAAGTGAAGGAAAAAACTAAACTGAACTTCTCATCCTGGTTGTCCCACAACATAAACAGATGGAATCGTTTTGCTGGTCGATTGAACAAGTTACACCGTCAAAGGCACCACCACCCGCCATCATGTGAAACGACGATCGGCACACAGATCATCCAGAGAAGTTCAGCAGGTCCTCTGCCAAACATGAATGATTGACACATTGATCATCTGTTTGTGCAGTTTTCTGAAAATGTTCACTTTGCTTAAGTTTCTTGATTTAGTGACAAACAAGAACTCTAGCGTTACAATTTTTTTTTAAATAGAAATCTGAATTATATACCAACATGTACAATAAAATTTGGCCCTGAACTAGCATATAGATGGTGTTTTGTATTCAATAGTAAGAGACATTTGGTTGGAATTTTACTTTTTTTTATTAAAAAAGTTAAATAAATTTTGAAATTCAAAAGACAAAATGGCAATGTCCTTTACGATTATTAAACTTGTATTAACATGAGAATAATTTCTGAGGCTTGATTTAATTATCCGTCTGGTAGAAGTTTTTCCATTTTCACCAAAAGCAGCACTTTTTTTTTCACCACAGGGCACTGCATGGCAATGTAATGAATAAACAGTGAATGAGCATTTCCCAGTGCACCTGAGGGCTGAGTAAGCTAATGTCATGGATAACACAAGCAAAAGTCATTTTAGTAATAAACCATGCTTCGCTGCCTAGCTGTTTTAGTAGGCTTTGTAAAACAATATGGAGGAGTTTTTTCTGACAGTGTTGGGACTAGCATCCCCAGTAGAGTCATTTGTTCATTACATTTCAGTTATGACTGGCAATTATTAAGAATTATTCATCATATGTTCCTAACAAATGTATGTAAATTAGACCAAAAGGCATTTCAAAATCAGGTTCAGACCACAGAATGAAGAATGGCGTTGGTTCTTTCGATCTGGATTCATTTTCCAAATCTTTTTCTTGTGTTTAATAACTACAAGTTGCCACAAGCAGCACATAAACTCACAATGTGCTTTATGAGTGGAGCAATTCGATATCTGTGGCTGTTTTCCTTCTGTGTTCAGTGCTTTAATTCGTAGCACCTTTCCTCAGGTTTTCATCAACATTTTATCTTTAGAAAACGTTGAGCATCTCAACACAAAGTCCTTTAATGATATGGCCAAGGAGTTGGAAAAAAAAACGATTCCACAAAAGAGACAACATGACGATTAAGGAAGAGTTTCAGTAGGAGATCTTGTTCATTTGGGTGTGTCAGTCTGTGGCTTTTGGGACGAACGCGAGTTTTTGGGTTCAGTGAAAAGGGAAAGAGGAAGAAGAGAAGGCTTAGCAGTCTTCATCCTTATCATCAGTGGTTCCTTTTAACCTCAGACGGGCAAAATCTTCAAACACCAGGTCGTCATCCTGGGTAAAACTACTATCAGAAATAAAGAGATAAGAGGAACACATCCAGTGAGAATTGAAAACTGATATTATATATTATGGGTGTTTTATATACACTAACATTTCTTACAGATTTTAATGCACCAGATAAAGAAAAGAAACAACTCCGTTAATTATTTCAAACTCACTTTGTATCAAACTCTATGAGGTTGGTGTCAATAGGTGGATCTGCCTCTGGTATAGCTGTAGAAAATGCATATTATTCACCAACATTTATTGTGACAAATTACAGTCACACTGAAGAACAATCCTAGCCACAAAGTACAATCCAGGCTTGCCTGTCTTTCAACAGTGGTTTCACATTGCAAACACTACTGTCCTGAACTACTTTTGAGAGGTTCTCTAGAAGCTGACTGGGCCCAAATAAATGGGTTCTGTTGCCATACATTCAGTGAAGTCCAACAGCACGGGGGCAGGTACCTGAGGCTGGTCGAGAGCTGAAGAGGTCGATGGGTTCGGGATGCATTAACACAAAGGGCAGCTCAACAGAAACATCTCTGTGGCAGGCAGAAAAAACAAAAGCAACAAACAAAAAACACCAAATGACTCCTATTTGAAATACTCCAATCAAATCTGGTGCTGTAATGTGCAGCTATTTTGGTGGTGTCAAAATGGGGGGTTATCCGGTTAGAATTCCATGACTAGAGCAAATGGATGAGTAGCAGAGAGAACAAGCTTCACTGCAAACCTGGACAAGCAAATCAGAATTCCGGTGGGATGCACAGTGAATATTTACCTCTCCAGTAAGCTGCTTAAAAGCCTGACGCAACGCGGGGGGCGGCCACGTGCCATGTTTGGCCTGTATGGGCACTGTGGAAGTGCCTGGCACAGAGGCCTTGATGCCAATGTCAGCA
>JAOYMR010000014.1:5415416-5433820 GCA_025802075.1 Tenebrosternarchus preto | reverse complement strand
CCAGTCCAGTCCAGTCCAAAGCATGCTGGTGTAGAAATGAATGGAGAGGTGAAAGTAGCTTTACGTTTCATTCTGCCGACGTCTTCAAGTACGTACTCAACTTTTACACAAAATACAGTGATTTGTAAGATTTGTAAATTTTGACTAGCAGTGCTTTGTTTTTACAGAGTACTTTTGTGTTTTTTTGGAGTTGTAGATAAAAAGATCCCTCAGACTGGTGAGATCCAGATCTGGGTAAAGGAATGTAAGAATCTTCCATCCAAACGGGGTAACACCTTTGTTAAATGGTATGTATTTGTAAAAAAAAACAAAAAAACAAAAAAATTCTTTAAATACTGTGGATTGTATAAGCCACGCCTAAACCACAAATTTATGGACCTGTGTGGATTGATCTATGCGGCAGTTTACATTCTGTGTTTTGTGCTTTTAGCACAGTCCTACCAGATAACGCTCAGAAAGGTGCACAGAAAACGCACACCGTGAAGAAAACGGCAAACCCCGCCTTTAACCATACAATGGTTTATGACGATGTGAGACCAGAAGACCTGCGAGAAACCTGTGTGGAGCTCACTGTGTGGCAACATGACGGGCTTAGTAATCACTTCATTGGAGGAACAAGGCTTGGTCTCGGAACAGGTGAGAGACATTGTCTAAACTCTAAGTCAGAGCTTCACAATGAGAGTGGACACTCCTTTTGAACGAAGTCTGCTTTGGAGTTTATTTTATTTGGGTCTTTTTTTGCACTTTTGTCCAGGTAAAAGCTATGGTGCTGACGTGAACTGGATGGATTCTAACACAGCTGAAGCTGGACTGTGGAAAAGAATGATTAAATCACAGAATGAATGGGTGGAAGATGTGGTACCTCTGAGAATGTTAATTATGGCAAAAACTATGGCTAGATAGTAAGGGGTCTATACATTTTATTTGCCTGTTCTTATTAAACAACAACAAAAAAATTGAGGATGTACTATAAACTGATGAATAATAGTATACTTAAGATGATGGATAAAGGTAATGCTGATTATGTACTGGATATGTAATAAAATGAGGAGATCTGACAATTGTGTTTATTCTTGTAAAATATATTTTCTATATTGCTGCAAATACCAATAAGTATGGAAAGGTTTTTACCCCAGCCCTGTTAGGTTAATTTTGGCTATTTTTTGGTGTTTCTTGATTTATACATGTAATTAAAGAATGTTTAGATTATATTGGGAGGCGTTGTTTGGAGGCTAATTTCCTGAAAATTATTGCAATAAACATGCTATACACCCTTAAAAGTAACACTGTAGGTGACTGTATTGAATACTTGTATTATTAACGAATAAAATTTGCAGTGCCTGTTCCTTACATGCCGGTACTATTGGACTATAGAACTGTTAGTGTGTTTATAAATGTGAAATGTGCTCTATTGAAACGTTAGTGGAAGAAACTTGCATCAAATCCAACCCAATACACACATTTTTATTGCTGCTCACGATCGAGAGCTTCTGTTCTGACGACATCCAAATCACGCGAGAACAAAGATTGTCGCGCCATTTTAGGGCAGACGAGGCTTTACGTTCCGGGTACGTCGCTTTTGTGAAGTTGGCGCTGGTTTGACTGTGGACGAAAACTTTTTCTTCCAAACCACGCGGTAGAATTACCAAAGTTTTGCGAACTGCAACGTCAAAGCCCATCGTTCTAACTTTCGCGGTAAGTATGACTAAAGTGGATTGTATTTGTTATACATTTGCAGTTGGTGTAATCGGTCTCTTTTTAAAAATGCTGTATCATTCTGATTATGGCGTGCAGCGAGAGGCCTACAAAGATGGGTTAGCTAGCTAGCTAACCTAGTTAGCTAGGAATTTACAGCCAAGGATATTAGTTGAAGATAAATAGCACCACTTGACCAAATCAGTAATCTCGTCAATTTCCATGTTTTAACAAGTAGCATATAAATATGCATTTCATGATTAATCATACTAGAGTTATATGACGTCTCTAGCTAGCTAACAAGCTAATGTTAGCTGGATGGCTAGCTAGCTAGATAACGTTATACATCCAATTGAAAACAAAACATAACCTATTACAATAACTTGTCTTGCGTAAGACCAAAATAAGTTGTTAGACGATAGCGTTGGCATTTTCTACGATTACCTAGTTAAATCTTCGTCGTTGCGGCCTACGAAGTTAAACGCTTGTGCTCATTACGGCCAACTTACTAGGCCATGTTTGCGTTAGCAAATATGGTTTGTAACCCAATCTCGCTTGATATTCCAACAGCGGGCTTTATATTTTTAGATTACCTACAGTAATTGTAAGAAATACCAAAAGCAACCGATAAGTTCATATATGACCTTTTTTGTTCTTTTTTTTTTTTTTAGTTCGTCGAAGTATACTCTAGCGGTCGGCGGGAACAAACCAGTTACCAGGAAAGCGTAATGATCACAAGAAAAAGAGGAAGACTCGGTAGTAACGGTGTGGGCGCCATGTACTCGAGTCCTTCGCGGGAGTGTGATCAAGCCGATTCTGAAAGTGGAACACACACACAAACGTCACCAGAAAGCGATTCGAACGAATGGGGCCTAGATGACCTCTTTAGCTCCGACATCAACTGGGCATTTGACAACGACATACTCAGTCCTTTCGCAGACGTTGGAATGCAAGGTCTAAATACCGAAGACAAGATGGATCAGGCATCTGATGTCACCGTTTCCCACAACAGGGGCTCATCGGAAAGGCAGAAACTGCAAGACCTTTCGGGTCGCATCATCAATAAGAACGCAATGGCGGCCAGAATGAACCGGCTAAAGAAGAAACAGTATTTGAGTGGCTTAGAGCAGCGTGTTGGATCACTGACCTCTGAAAACCGGCTTCTCAAACAGGAAAACAGCAGTCTGAACAAAAGAGTGGAAGAACTAGAGAATGAGACTAGGTACTTGAGAGCAGTGTTGGCCAATGAGAGCATGTTGGCTCAGCTGTTGTCTAGATTGAGCGGTGTGAACGGCATGAAATTCTCCTCCTCGCTTTTCCAGGAGTCCAACGAGAATGACCATGATTATGCCTTGCCACAAAAGAGATTGAAGGTGGAGGACAAAGATGCAGCAGGCGGGGTCTGCCTGCATGTGGACAAAGACCACGTCTCTGTGGAATTCTGCACTAAATGTGCAGAGAGTGCAAGCTCATCTCATAAAATGTAGGGTCAAGTATCTTACCTTTTCAGCGTTTCCTGAGACTGAACTAAGTACATGCTCTGAGCATCGAAGGGACAGAAATAACTGTTTGAATAAGGACTTGAATGGCATGTATATAGAATCTGCTTTCAATACAAGTTACTGCTAAACTTGTTGACAGTTTTCTTCTAGGTGCTTGGTCTGCCATGCGGGATGAGTGGGTCTCAGAACACATCCATGACTACATGAATCCATGGTAAGGATCAAGATGTTGAAGACTGCTCAAAAATGAGTCTCTCCAGAGATGCTCTGCAATGTGTTCTGTCAGTTCAAGGCACATAATGAACTTGTAAATAAGACTTTCTGTAATTGAAGATAACTGAGGCAAAAGGTTTGTTTTTTGTTAAGTCAACATTTTGGATGATGCTTTTTGAAGACACTGGATATAGTTATCTCTTGTGGGTTATAAAATATAAAGAGGGCTAATTAGTACTTAAATTGTGTTAAAATGATATAAATAAGTGATGTTTCACAAAGGGTGTTAGATTTAGTAATAACTTGCAACATGTCCTGAATACTGATTCAGTAATAGTTTTTACATCTTTTGTTGAAATGAAGCCCTTTGTGAAATGTCACTGTTTTCCTGGAGGATGTGTTTCATATAGCCCCTTATTTTTCTCTGTGCTAAAGTGGATTTGCTGTGGGGAAAAGCTGAAGAATCGGGACCTGCAGCTTTGCATCACGGCCTGGTAAAATTAAAAAGGTAGTACAAGAAGGAGTGTAAGTTAAAGCTTTTACTGGTACTCCACCACACTGCAGTCTGTTTAATATATAGATCTGCTCTACTATGGCATTTTGATAAGTGTAGGAGTGTCTACTCTTTAACGTGTACCAACAAAACATTGCTGTGAGCAGATTTTGCACTTCAGCTTTATCTTCACAAAACAGAAAGAATGGGTTTTGTTTGGGGAAAGTGATTTGTCATTTGTATTCTGTAAAGAAGTGCATTGTGTATGAAGAAATGTATCTGAAACCCAAAGACTGTTTAGGAACATGGATATCAGTATCTGCAAATAAATCCTATTTTTATCATCCACTCTTTTGGTTAATGCATATTGTTTTGTTGCCTAGTACTATGCTATAACCATTTTCCTCTTCTCTTTTTAAACAGCAGTTTCTTCATTCTCTGCAAGTCTTATCCTTCCTTTTCTAAGTGGATAAAGAGTGGTAATAAGTTCGTCCATCACCTTAAAGGGGAATTCCACTTTTTTGAGGGGGCATGGGATAGGCTGTAGCATTTTGCTAATTTAGATGTAAAGTCGTACCAAGAGTTTAAGCAAAACTGCCCATTCTAGGTACTGTAAATACTTCTAGAGAATGGGGATTGTAGACGCCAGCAAAAATGGACATTTTTGTCTACAGATTACCATGCTATGAGTTTTATTCGAACACCAAAATGATGGTAAATGTGCAGGTGAGAGAATAGTGTATTGAGTATCTTTCTTGCAGCACCTTTGAAGTATGACTTAGACAAGGTTTATTAAAACGTAACAAATCAGAACTCTTTGACCTGCTCGTGGAAATGTTGTAAGGGAGTTTTGAGCAGATTAAAAAAAAAATCTACCAGCCCCATAAATTGTGATCGACTTTATGAATTGGTGAATTTTTCTTTAACAGGTCTTGACACTTGTTATTCTTGACTTGAACTGATTGAACAGAACAAATGAAAAGTGGAATTTCCCTTTTAAGGGAATGCAAACCTTCATTTTCCACCCGATTCCACAAACAAAGGTCTGGTGCTGGTCTAGACTGTTGGTCACAGTCAAGTGCATAGAGTGCAAAAGTCTGTATCCCCTTTGAAATGACGAGGAGTAACAGTTGTTTAAAATTCACTACTGTTGAAGGTTCAGATTTCCCAAATGTTAACAGGTCTAGTGATGGTGATGAATTCAAGTTTGCACCCCTCATTTATGAAATACTATCCAACATCCTTTAAAACTGGTAACTTTTGGAAGTCCACACGGGTGTAAGCTTAGTCTCTTCTTACTAGGATATTTTCTCCAATACTACCACACTGCTGTACTCTTGTACCATTTGCTTCAAATAGATCCAAACTTTAAGGCTGCAGACTGGAAAGGCCATGGTAAACCTTGTACCTTTTTAAGCCATGCCTGGACTGGCTTAAAAAGACTGGATTTCATTATGGAGATGTGGATTTTTATTCCACTTGCTTATAAGGGCTAGTTTTAAGTCCTCTATAGTTTGTTTAGGATTTTTGCAGAGCTCTCATCACTTTTTTTATTGGTCTTCCTCCTTTTAGTAGTCTTTGTCTACATTTCATCAGTTTTTGGATTCTTCATAATTGCTGCTTGCATCCCAAAAAGCTTTGCTGTTTTATTTTTTGTCTATCCAGCTCTGAGATGTTGATTTTCTATAAATTTTTGACAGCTGCAAGTAACTTTATTGCTCTCTGCAAGATAGATTATGCCTTAGGTCTTCAGTAGTAGTCTGAACTAACACATCTGAAACCACTCATCATGCGTTAAGTGCTGGCAGGCACTCCATTTTACATGTTACAAGTTAAATACTTTATCAAAGAGGATGCAAACTTGAAAAGGTTTCTATTAAAAATAAATGGTGAATTATTCTAACAGAAGCTGTTTTCAGAGGGCAAATGTCTTAAAAATAAGTAATGTTAATTGGAAGACTAATAGTATTTTTGATTATTTTTCCTCCCCAGAAGGCAGATGTAAAAACATGTTTCAGCAGACTTTTGTCCTTCACTGTTAGTGCTGATACTAGAAAGGACTGGATGTATAGGACAAAGATTAACTTCTGGCTTACTGGGCTAATTTAAGTTTACATTTACTTGTAGAAGTCTACATGTATACATTATATAAATGGCTTTCATATTGATCAATTTGGAGGTTTGTTTACTCTTGATAGTGGATAGAAGAGCTGCACATAAAGGTGTAATATGTAACTTGTAAATTTGCACCAGTGACTTGCTCTACCATACCCTGCTGTTTCCCTTATATGGATTTGATAAATAGGGCCTAAATACTTAACCATGTTAAAGTATTATGGTAACAATACTGCAAATATTGATCCAAGTACTCTCATTCCTTGACATCACTGTCATCATTTGGTTCTAAGTTGGTTGAATGCACTTTCTGATTCTGACATTTTGATGACATCTGTTCATAATGCAAAAGATCTCAATTAGAGCTACAAATGAAGCCATGAAAAACCATGTGTTCATCACTGAGTGCAGCTTGTAATAGAAGTTTGGGAGGTACTGAATTGCAAAAAGATCATCAAGATCCTTTGTATCAAGTGTAATGCCGTGGTTCTTCAATGGGGAAAAACGCTTTTGTAAAAGTTCAAGATTCTGTGTAGTCTTGGACTTAAGAGAAATGTGAGTGTATAAAACAAGATGAGATGTGTTTAATTTTGATAGTTAAATCTGAATCAGAAGTAAACCCTGAATGATATTCAGACGCACATACTTTATGGTCACAAATACCATAAATCCATGCTGTGAAAAGGTCCTTTAGGCTTCTCTTCTCTTATTTGGGTGTTGAACATATTACTTCATATGATTAGTCCTGAAGCTCTTCACTGTCCAACTCTGGTAACTGAAGCATCTTCCGATAGATGGCATACTGCTTCGAGCTTAAATAAGTGCCAAAGAGCGCCTGCAGTATCAGTACAGCATACATTTTCCGCATAACACGCTTGCTCAACTGCATCCAGAATCGCGCTACGTTTCCCTTCTCTGGCATTGGACTACTGCTGTACCTGTAAGGCAATTGGGAGGCTTTTCACATCTCTGACAAATATGAATTACTTTACATGCTTAGACATTAACTACTCGGTGGTAAACGTACAGTGTACGAAGCAAACTGATCTCGTACCTTACGGCAAGCGCAGCATTGACGGGTATTGCCAGCAGGATTGGGTATAAACCACCACCAACTACTCCGACTAAAGCTCCTCTTATCAAGGCGCAGGTGGGGCAGTTCAGGTCTCCTGCAAAAGTTAAAACATCGTTACGTTTCACATTTACCATTTATATGAGTTGTATTTATCTGAAATGTTTAATTTTTCTTACCTATTAATAATGGATTGCTGACAGTTGCAGTGTATAAAGCCACAGTTGTTACAAAAGGAATGACGGCCATGGGAACACTTGAAGTAAATCGTCCTTGAGTTACATTGAGCGCACGTCGAAAAAAACTATTTGCAATCAGCCCAGACAACCCAGCATTGGCACTCAAATAGACGGGGCCATATGCGAAAAATTTCCTGTTAAAAAATATTCAAAATGAGTTAAATAAAGTGTTCATTCGGATAACCCAATAACACCTGTAACACCAATAGATGTCTGTTGCAGCTTCATACCTGTCAAATTCTGGTAGCTTTTCAAATTTTTTGGCCAACATTTCCATAACAACACCTCTGGGTATCAGCTGGCCTTGACCGGTGTCTTTCAACGACATTGTGTTTTCCTGTAGTCTATGTAAGAAAGATAATTAAGAAACGGGTGGTTGCATTAAGAGGGAATCTGCTGTGACGAAAAAAAAAAGAAAAAAAAACCCCGTTGTGAACAGCTGCAACACTGGCTGAAATTCACAGGGCATGAGCACGTTTATTTAATATATCAGCTGTTTAATGGCACACAGCTTAGCTAGCTAGCTAGCATACGTCCTACAAGCTAGACAAAAATTGCGCGTATTTCCTTTAAATTAGAGCTGTCACTTTTGTAATACGTGCTGAATTTCTGATTTAATGTGTTACGACTTACCTCGGTAGTTCTTGCAAATTACAACAATGTATGTTGTAGCTATTATACCATTTCTTCCAGCCCTTACTGGCATGAGTTGGACGCAGCCATATTTTACCACGTTACGGTGACCCTTTACCCCTTAGCTTCGGGAACGAAACGACCGCTCCAATTGGTCAATTGCCGGCAAAAACGTCTCACGCCATTGGTGGGTGGATCGTGTCAATCTCGACCGTCGCGTAGTAGCCAACCCTCTGGTTGCTAAGGCGAAATTGGTGATGTTGCTGCTGCTGGTGATACTGCTGCACTCGCCGTAGTGAGTCTGGCTATATAACGGCTTGACAGAGATGCCCTGAAGCCAAAGAAAGACGACAGTGTGACGGGACGAATGCAAAGTAAATCGCCTCTACGGGACTGAGCATTTTAAGAAAATCGCCTGTTATGACTATTTCGAATGACGAGAATTGTAGAAATAATTAAAGTGAAGAGCGCCATGCGTTTTCAGGTTGCTAGCTAGCTTAAACTTGCAGATGTTTTCCGACAGGCGTCGCACCGACAAGCTGCCGTTTGCTCTGTGAAATTAGCCGATCGCCCGACTAGCTTGATGGGTTCGTAATTCAGCCGTTTAGACAATTTTTCTTTACCTTTCAGTCTGCATAAACTCTGGTCAGTGCTACAGCTAGCCGGTGTGTTTCACTTTGCAAATCAACATTTTTTGCTTTGCAATATAATGGTTTTCATGATCGAAATTAGCTAGCTAGAGTGATGAGTCAGTTTGGAGTACCAGTCGTCATAGATCCGGAGTGAAGTCCACTCCAAGTTCTCGTATATCTCTGTGTTTGCAAGCTTTATTTTACTTTACTTTTGTACATTTTATTTATCCATTCTTGATACCACACTCGGGTAAGCTATAATTGCATGCAACAGAGTTTTGCATCGGACAAACAGCTAAGTTTCTGTAACTAGAACATTTGAACTCACACGATATCAAAATTAAATTAAAGCATTTAAATTAAATTCAGTTTATAGTTTTTTTTTCTGATTTCAATAGGTAAGAATATAAAAAAATACAAAATTCCTAAAAAGTTGCGAGGATTCGCGTTGCAGTTGACAAAATGACTAGACCCATAGATGACTGCACTGCTGCTCTAGCTAGGTATTTAGATCTGTAGCTAAGTACATATGCTAAAAGAGTGAATTAATCTGATGCAACTTAATTAAAATAAAAGTTAACATAAAAAGCTGGCATTCACCCCTCCAGACGTTTTTTGTAAATATCCCTTCGCCTTTGTTTGTTTAAACTGCGATAGGTTTTCATTTGAAATATCCACTAATTACATAGAGTCTATTTGCGTCATATAAAATTATCTCTATCTTTAAAAAAAAACCAAACATAGCTAGGCAGTTGCAGTTAATAGAAAATCAAGATCTTTGTGGACACTGTTCTTGCCACTGCGTACTACTGTACTTTTGCCACGGCTGGAAGACGCTGGACCGAGACCACGGCACCTGTATCACATTTGCAACGACTTTATGAGCTGGGACCTTAGTTAACGGAACCGGCGCGATGTCTTCACCGGCTCGACCGCGTTTATATATGTGGTGGAAACAAGACGGGATGTTTTCTTTAAAACGTGTCATTTCTACGGCTTGAATGGCACGCGTGTGGATCACCGGTCACACTGGATTATGAATATATTTTTGCTGAAATCTGATTCTCCACAGCCATCGCCTGCTGAAATAGTCTTAAATTCTTTTTTTACGAGATGTTCCGACTGGTGTTATGACGACAACTGACTTGGCCTATTGGATTTCAAATCTTCGAGCTGGCCCTCCAGAGCTAAATGCCATTTAACGTGCACGCACATCTACAGCTACGAATCTGGCCAATTACTTACTGCTTTACGGTTTACAACTCGCGCAAGACCTCCAAAGCCCTCAAACAAATGAAGTGGAAACGTGCCGGTCGCTTCAAGAGTGGCAGCGTCACGCGGATTTAAAAAGCAAGTATGCCTTTAAGAAAAAAAGGTGAGAAAAATCACCCCACGTTACTGCGGTTTACTTTTCTCCATTGTTTTGGCAGTGCTTAACACGATCATCATTACCGTAGCATGACATTTGAAGCGAAAAGGCAGAAGTGTTTTAATACTTGTATTATAACATGGGTTGTTGGATAGCGTTCACTCATCCCAGCCTTTACTGGACTCCTGTTGAATCACATCCGTGCTGCACATTTGCAGCACTGGGACACAGTAATTACAGGGTGTAGATGTGCTGTGGAGTCAGTATATATAGGCTTCAATATGGGCTGCACTGCTCTGTCCTCAGGTGATCTTAAATAGGCCTGTTATGTTTAAAGTTTCACTTGTTATTTTTTTTTTTTCAACCACTTGCTCGACTTGTTATGTTGTGTATTATGCTGCATGTCTCATATCAGGACATCGTTATCAAGGCGAAACAAAATTTTCACCAAACAAACATTGTCCTGAGTTCCCCCTAGACACTGAAAATGACAAGTGTCTCTCAGGTTTGGAGAGGAGAGGACTGAATTTGCCTGCAGTGAAATGACTAGAGCTGTAGTCAGTTGTGACCAAAAGCCATGGTTATCTTAATCCTAACATGACGACACCTGTGTGTTGTGGCTGTGGCGGCAGATACAGCCCGGGCTTTAGGCCTGCTGGAGGACTACTGTTCCAAACTGAAGAAGCCAGAGGAGCAGCAGCTCAAAGCTGCCATTCAGCGAGTGGTGTCCATCTTCAGAAGCAGCCTCTTCCGGGCCCTCGTTGGTGAGTTCCTCACGCACGTTCTGTACGGGAGCACAAGCACACGCAGCGCAGCCGAACCGCCCGCACGCCACCGAGAGCTCAGAGCTCCCCTGCCATCGACTGGGGTGGTTTTTCGACCGTCAGTTTGTGTAGCAGCGAACGCCTCTCGTTCGTCAGAGTGTGTGGACTCGGCCGATGCGTCGGGGCCCTCTCGGGGCAGGCTGTGTGCTGTGCTGGCACCACGCTTGCTCTGGCCATGGTTAAGTCTGTCCTGAAGCGGTAGACTCATTCTGCAACTATGAACTTTTCTTCAGAATAAAGTTATTTTTAGCTCTGCTGATGAGGCAGGAGATGTGTCGCAGAGCCCCTGGCCTTGTTTACATACTTCCCATCAGCTTTCCTTCACTCAGGCTTTCTGGGTTTAAAGGCTCAAAACAAACATGACCTCAGAGGTTCATTAATCTTGAATCCTTTTAAGTTTTTAAGTACTTTACGCTTTGCACACATTTGCAGCAAGACCTAATAAAAATGCAGTTTTCAGTCTGGGTGAAAATGGGCAGGTTTTCAAACATATTTAAAAGGAATGATTATTTCTTAATTTGTTTAATTTAGTGAATTGCTTAGTGACACCATCTTAGCTGAACAGCGTAAGTCTAAGATGCTTTAGTCCATACAGCAGATGAAAGAAATTGTCTGTGGATTATAGGCTGGGTGCTCGTGTGCTTTATGGCCATTTCACAAACGAGCTGCTTCGCTGTGCTGTCAGTCTCATGCAGTGTTTCTAATTGAATGTGACTCAGTCCCAGTGCTCGTTCTCATGTCTGGCCCTTTTTTTGTGTGTGAGTGTGTCTCTTTGTTGTGCGTTGGCTTCTCTTGTTTTGTTGGTGTAATTTTACTTCATTATTGTTTTGTGTGCTTTTTTGACATTTCTGTATCTATAGCAATGTACTCTTGAGATTCTAGATTGGTGTGTGCAAATAAAATGTATTATTATTATTATTATTATTATTATTATTATTACTACTACTACTACTACTACTACTATTACTTGCATGCAGAATGGGCTTAATATAGTCAGAAATGAAATTCAGGACCAGAATGGAGGTATCCAAAGGTATTTTTTCGAGACTCATTTGACATATCTTGTTACTGGGCTGTTACTGGTCAGGCAGCTGTGCTCTGAGGGGACTGGGGTATCTTCTGTAGTAAACACTCCCAGCTGCTGTGTGTTTTATTCCTGTAGGCTCTGTCTTAGCCTACCCTGTTAGCCAACATGCAGTTAATGTAGTGCATTTATGTACATCTGCACTATTTGAACCCGCAGGATTTGAAATGTGGCCACCGATCTACTGTACACATTGCCAAAGGCCTTTTTTTTTTTTTTTTTTTAAAGATGGAATTATGGGGAAAATGGAATTACTCATATGCTAAAGTGCAAGATGTAATACTCTTAATGCACCGTGATGCTGTTTGCAGGCTATGGCTTGGTAGTGAGCTTTTCAGGAATACTGTAATAGAAGATCATGGTTCTAGTGCTTCCCTTGGCATACATGCTCTTTAAATGACCCATAACATCACAGCAGACGTGATGTAGGTATGTGAACACAAACACATATTGCACTCCATATTGAAGCACTGACTCATGTGTAGTCATCTGTCTGAATATTAGATGTTTATTACTGTTATGTTTGCATCTTATTCATGCGATGTATCTTCAGTTTGACTCATTACACGTGGCTGTTTCTCCTTAAGCACGGATTCTGGAACACTGCGTCATGGAAACTGTGTTAAGAAGAGTGAAGACATGTCTCACTATGAACCCTTTACTTATTGATTGTCAATAAAGTTCCATTAAACAGTAACGGGTCAGTAGTGCTTCCTGAAATAGCAGTAATCATCTTATGAAGCATTAGAGACAGTGTAATCTGGTCAGAGTGTGCGCTGATGAAGCCCAAGTACTGCTAAAGTAGAGCTGCCTCTTAGCCACTGAAACAACTCACACACACACACACACACACGCACACACACACACACAGGGTTCATTCAGTGACATATGAACAGAGGATGTTACTCAGTGCATAGATATACTTAATTAAATGATGGGTTTTTTTTAACGCTGTTTTTAGACCATTCATTAAGATAGTGTAGCATAATCCCCTCTGGGTTCTCCAGCAGCTGTCCCTTTTCCAATATATTGATTGTGGAGAACGCTGTAGCCCAAACAGCTCAACTCCTTCATTCTGTGGGAATACCAAACGTGAAGGTGGCTATTTCAGTTTGATATCCGGACACACCATCACATGGAGTTAGCGCTGGCTAAAGTGGCTGATGACCTACCCTACAGCTTTTCTTGGATCAGGATTACGTTTCACTTTTGGTGCTGCTAGACTGGAGTGCAGCATTAAACACTTCAGTCGAGGCGGATGGTATCCGCTTTTTTCATCTCAGCAAACAGTCCTCAAAGACTCCCCTGACAGCAAAGCTTGCTGAGGAAGATGCTGGGGGGTGTGGTCTATTGATGGAAACAAAACCAACTCCCAAGTATCCAGAGTTTTATTGATTTTCACAAAGTGGAGCATGGATCTGATTTATAGACAGTCCTTTGATGTTTAATTTCAGTTTTTCATGTTTAAGCACAGTTTTGAATAGTCGATCTTCCGGAAGCTTCCTTATATCTTTGTTATTGACCAAACATGTTTCAGTCCATATTTGTTGTGTAAATTCATTATCCTTGAATATTGAGGCATAAAGTTCACAAACACAACATTCACACTGCTTACAGATCTAATGCTCACACCCATAACACTTCCAATGTTCCCAGACAGTGTTCACAAACCCTTATCTAGGTTTTCACAAAGGGCCCAGCCCACACAAGCCAGTCATAATAAACCTCTATAAACCATTACCGCATATGTTCTCCATGGGAGCCATCGGCTGGGCCCCTCCCTTCCTCAGTGTTTCACTGAATTAAGATCACAACATCTCTGAAGGCAGTGAGGTCCACATACAGCCACTTACTCCATCAAATCCCTACTGACCTCCTGACTAAGACCGTATCCACCCGTGCCTGGTACTGTTAATGCTCAGTGCTGCTGACTGCATCTGGATTGACCCTCTTAGACCCTGACAGTCTACTCACCTGACCAGTCCTCTAGTTTCCTGCCTCACACAAAAAAAAACCCCAAAAAACAACACTTTCATCTTTATGCTGGGTTTCTCCAACTAGCCTCTGCTCTCCTTCTCCACAGCCACTGATCGCCCTGTAGATTCCCTTAGCATACAAGCTAATTCCACATGCACCTATTTCTTCTGGCCTGCAATACGTCTGCCCCCGCATTCACTTCTTCCTTGCAAAACTTTTTATCAACCGCATCGTTGAACGGATTAGTAATCTCTATAAATAAATCTCTTTACCTTCAGAGTACAACACCGTATCTAGAGTAGTTAAAGCAACATTTTGTGGGACTTGTAGTTTTCTACATACATCTGACACCATTTTCCAGTTTTGTGCTTCATCCCATTTGCCATGATTAATAGCCTTGTGTATGCTGTCCACTACACTGCCCCTCATGAACAAATCTAATTGCTCTACTGCTAACACACCAGTGGGAAAAGAGTTAACCCCTAAATCCCTGATAATCCCTCCATGTCCCTTGGACAGACAAACTGTACACACAGATGCTCCAGTTCCACATTTAACATGCAGCTAAAATCTATTCACAGTCATAGTTATACAACATTAAGAAAACGTGTATATCATCTGGCCAACAGTAACACCTTAATCATACAACATGGAAGATCAGGTTAAAGACATAAAAACCTCAATGACCAGAAACTTCCTTCTCTTACTTTCTGAGAAGCTCTGCTCAAAATAGGTTTCTCAATTTTATCCTAGACCTTCATGGCTTTTCTGTACAACCACAATCTATAGTTAAGACTGTAGTGTAACCTTCAATGCTGGTCTATCATTGAATCCCTTATACGTATTTTTATATATATTTAAAATTGCATGTCGTCATTTTAAAGCGTATCCAAAACACATGGTATCTTCACACGATGCCGGGAAACATAAGTCCATCACTTCTAGGTAAGAGTGTGGGTTTCTGGCTGACTGCCCTGCTATCTCAGCTGGCATCTGTACCAGGAAGAGAAGACACTGCGCATTACCCTGGCCTTATTCAATTTACATTGGATTCCTGTAGGACTCCACACTGACTACAGGACTCACTTTTGGCTTTTAAAGCCCTGATTGGCCAAGCTCAGTCATGTCTTGCAGATCTCTGGAAGCAACCATTTCAACCACTTCTGTGAAATAGCTCTATGGCTAAGTGTTCCAGAGATACTGAGAAATATAAGCTTTATAGGTGTTTTCTAAATCCATATTAAAATGAGTTAAGGCGTTGACGTTGTCAATTTTTTAAATTTTAATATATTTATTTTATATCACATGTGCTTTTGTTACACTAGACATGCTCAGAAACTGTAACTCCACCTGATTGGTTGTTGCTTGTGTTCGTGTTGTTGTGTTTGTTTAAATTCTGCTCTGGTGTGAAAAGGTCAGTTTCTACAGTTTGTTTTGGGATTGCCGCTTGAATGCGGAGAGTTTGTCCTGGCCTGTATAATGACCATCTGAAATGTTGCTGTACACTGAAATTGCAGTTTTGAGCTTCGTGCAAATTGACAAGATGGACAAACGGTCACTGAAGTAGGATTTGCTGTTTGGTCTCAGTTTTCCATCACGTTGGATTTGAATTTAACCAGAGGTTAAATAGCTCAATATCAGCTTCAATCAGTTTGTTTACATTACATTTCCATAACTATTTTAAGGGACCCATAAAGAAATCACTACCCTCATGTCTACCTTCAGAGCCGGTGTCTGTATGAAACCTCATTTGCTAAGTACCCATTATGGTGCTCGTTCATGTGGATCATTGTGATACAGCGTCACTGGGACCTGATCGGCAGGCCAGACTCACTCTGCCAATTTGCTCCACAGAGATTTTTAATGGCCACCATTTGTCACTGTCGGAGGAACCAGGTTGGATGCTGGCCTCTTTAATCGTGCGGGCACGGCTCCTTGCTCACGTTTCACAGAGAGGCTGCTCCCGCGACGAGGGTTTTTATTCCCTGCCGCTAAACTGTAATTAAATCATTCCTCTCCTGGGACAGCTGTCGCTGGCAGTAGCTGAGAGGGTGAGAGAGAGGGTGAGAGAGAGAGAGAGAGAGAGAGAGAGAGAGAGAGAGGGAGACTAGATTCCACCTGGAGTCCTTAATCAACCGCAGCACTCCAGAGAATGTGGAGCTGCAGAACGTCAGAAGACCTGGCCATTGTCCAAGTGAGGGATGTTGTGATGTATGGAGGCATATGGTCGTGTAGCACAGCCATCAGTGGTGCCATGTCGCCTTGGCTGGGTGTGTGTGTGTGTGTGTAAACATGTCATGGGGTCAGGGAGTAAATGAATGTTGCTCTCCATGAGTGTGAAGAAGCAGTGTGTGAGTGTATTTTCTCAGTGTGCCGGTGAGATGGGATTAGATACTGACTCACATCTCACACAGCTCTTTTCTGTCCTGGAGTATGCCGGCTTTCCTGTGGGTGTGTTTAAACCCATGTGTAGCAGACATTTCCCCAGGCACATCCACCTCCACCTCCTCGGGACTCCACCCAGCTGTCCTCCAGCGCCACGGTGCCTGTGCTGGCTTTGATGCATTTCTAGGGCAGGGAGGATTCAGTCCCAGGAGGCCTGGTTCAGGGCCGTGGGCACTTCAGTTCTGTGAACTTTGAGAGTCTGGGTGGATCCATAACCACTCAGTCACACAACGGATGATGTCTTTTATGAGGAGGTGCAGTTTATCCATTCTGATCTTGGGTCAGCTATGGCTGATGCGTGATAAGAGGGTCAGCACACGGCCCCTGACCAGATGTCAGCGGTACAGTGCTGTCATATTTGATTTCTCTCAGATGTTAATGGAGTCCGGTACCCATTCATCTCAGGTTCTTAACTACAAGCTGTTTTTTTTTTCTGGATACACAATAACAAATCCTTTAGTGGTCTAGACTGTCTAACGCAGGTGTTTGTGTGCAGCAGTGAGTACACTACTACAACAATGATACTTTAGGAGTATAATTCATAACGATTTTTGCGTGATATTGTGAAAGGTTGCAGCTCAAATGCTGTGTTATTTAATGTACACGTATTAACATTAGGACATAAGGAGTGTGGTATTTCTGACCTACTATGCCACACCCAAGAATATCAGCATGATTGCTGGCCATTTCTCCTTTAACAGACCAGTGCTGACTTGCAGATGAAAATGTGATGACTTTTTCCTCTAAGCTGCCATTAATAAATACAGCTGTTGTCCACTCCATGTTACATTTTAAAAAGGAAAATGTTGCCATCTTGTGGTATTTAAAGAAAATGCCATTGCAACTGTCACAAGCCTTTACATTAATACAGGAGTTGGAAAACACACTCATAAAGGTTTCTTAAGACATCCAGCCTGTTTGTGGATGATCAGTGTGTTTGTTGTGTTCCTGAACTTCAGCAGATGACAGGAAGCAGTAAATGAACGAACAGTGACTTCTGTGCTCTAGTGCGTAGCGTAGACAGTGGGCTCACAAACGAGCCTATTTACACACAAACCATGGTTCTCTGTAATGCAGTTTTTAGAGTAGTCGTGTTTTTAGGGAAATGTTCTGAGACATGGTCACATGGTTGAAATTTCGCAAACCTGAGATTATTTCACCCACTCACTTAGTATTTTAGTCATTTTACCTCATCACTAAAGTCATGAAACACCAAACACTTCAACAGAGACCACGTCATGTTAGGTTGACAACAGATGTGCTCAAGATTTTCGGTGTTGCATTGGTTTACACTGCAGCTTTCCTGGCATAAAGCACTGTCACTAGAGCTCCAGCAGAGGGCAGTCTGGTATTCTGTCATAGAGGGACTGCAATGAGCTGCAAACCTTTTTTTTTTTCTTCTTCTTTAGACTCTTTTTAACACATTTCGTATTTCAGTTTTCTTTCAGCACAAGAGTGTGGAGACCTAAACACGCCCGTTCGGCTAATCTGGAGACGGCTGTTTCTGCGGGCCTGTCCGGCCTGTCAGTCTCCCCGGTTACCACTGGATGATAAATAACACTTAGAACATGTTCTGTGCTTCTGTTTTGTGATTTTCTTGTTGTCTCTACTGAATCCATTATAAACTTAACAGCCCTGCACACGTTCCTGCCCTTGAGGTTTAAGTGACTTTACTGCAGATATTTGGTGTCTTCCTGTCTCCATGGTAACGCATGCATTCAGCTGACAGGGGACCAGTGTCGTGGCGAGCCAGTAGCTCAGACATCTCGTTTAAAGAGAATAAACGAGTGCGTAGCTACAGCTAGATCTGCGTGTTGCGTGTCGTCTCACGTGGCTCAGAGAAGAGGCCCGCTGGAGGCCTCCACCCGTCTCTGCTCCGGCCTCCACCCAACTCTGCTGACGGAGGCACTTTCTGTCGTTGTGCCTTGTTTTGAAGCCAGTGCTCGATGACATCGGGAACACCCTCCCCAATCACTTCACTGAATGGGTTATGCGGACTGTTCCTGCCACCTGTATAAATAAGGCATCAAAATAAGTAAACAGAAAGCTAGTTTGATTGATTTGGGGGGGGGGGGGGGGGGGTTACAATTTTACCAAAATTTTATGGAACC
>JAOYMR010000014.1:5344911-5363282 GCA_025802075.1 Tenebrosternarchus preto | reverse complement strand
TCTCTCTCTCTCTCTCTCTCTCTCTCTCTCTCTCTCTCTCTCTCTCTCTCTCTCTCTCTCTCTCTCTCTCTTTCTATCTGACTCTCCGTCTGTGTCTCTCTCCCAGGGCTAGGGTTCAGCATTGCAGGCGGGGTGGGTAACCAGCACATCCCGGGTGACAACAGCATCTATGTCACCAAGATCATCGAGGGTGGGGCGGCACAGAAGGACAGCAGACTGCAGATCGGAGACAGACTGCTCATGGTGAGGGCGGGAGCATGAAGAGCACAGTTTGGATGCACTAATTCACCAATGACTGAAGCGTGTGTAGACAATGCTGTGTGTAGACACCCTCTCTGTCTCTCTCTCTCTCTCACATTCTCTCCCAGGTAAATAACTACACTCTGGAGGAGGTCACCCACGAGGAGGCAGTGGCCATTCTTAAGAACACTTCAGATGTGGTGTATCTGAAGGTTGGGAAGCCCACTAATGTTTACCTTTCAGATCCATATGGGCCTCCTGATATTACCCACTGTGAGTAGCTCTTATGTACAATACCTCATTAGTGAACGGCTTGATCGTGATGTTGTGTGTGTGTGTGTGTGTGTGTGTTTTTGTGTGTGTGTTCGAGTTAAATCTGTGTAGTTTGAGTGAAAGCTTTTAGTTTAGCTGGAGAGAATTAAAACCAGAAAAGATGATGAGATCACCCTCTGTGATCCGTTGGTGACAGTTTGGGATCATTGCAGAAGCTGTGTGTGTCTCTCCCCCAGGGCTGAGGTTATATGGGGTGTGTGTGTCTTTCCCCCAGGGCTGAGGTTATATGGGGTGTGTATGTCTCTCCCCCAGGGCTGAGGTTATATGGGGTGTGTGTGTCTCTCCCCCAGGGCTGAGGTTATATGGGGTGTGTGTGTCTCTCCCCCAGGGCTGAGGTTATATGGGGTGTGTGTGTCTCTCCCCCAGGGCTGAGGTTATATGGGGTGTCATAACTGGTTACATAGTGTGGCCTTTCTCTCCTTCCTTTATTTTCCCCTCACTTCCCAATCCTTCGCCTTTCTCCTTCTTTCTCTCTCTCTCTCTCTCTCTCTCTCTCTCTCTCTCTCTCTCTCTCTCTCTCTCTCTCTCACTGTCACTCTCTCTACAGCATTTTCCCCTGCTATGGATAATCATATCTCTATGGATAATCATATCTCTTCTGCTGGTAATAATGGGACTCTGGAGTATAATCCCAGTCTTCCTCCCACCTCCCCTGGACGCTACTCACCCCTGCCACGCCACCTGCTGGGGGAGGAGGACATTAACAGGTTGGATGGCTTTTCGTTCTTACGGTAATTCCCTCGCTCTCTCCGACAGAAGTCGTTCTCTTCAGGTAGACTCTATGTAGATCCGCAAATCATCCCAAACCCCTTCCCAGTGTGTCGCTGTGTGGAAATTCCAAAGGCAGCGAGGGGTGGAATCGTCGTGGCTCATGGTCCGGGTTGCTTTGGGATTCGACGCCCCTCCTGTGCTAAACGCCGCCCCCTGCTGTTACTCCTCCACCCCATCCATGGTGTTGGTCTCCTTACTGAAACGTCCTGTGTGACCGTGAGCATGCTTTGTCGCTTACGTTGAAGTGATCGGCGGTGTGACCAGACGGCTGACCCAAGGAGCTCGTCACAACCCTAACCGTGTTATTAATATAATTTGTGAGATTTGATCTGGTAGATTCTGTAACTTCCTTTTGTAGTTATATACCAATCAGTCACAACATGAAACATGCTGACAGGTAAGGTGAATCAAATAACATTGATTATCTCATTACAGTGACACCTGTCAAGGGGTGGGATATATTGAGGTCGGTGTTTTAGAAGCAGGAAAGCAGCAAGGGTAAAGGTCTGGGTGACTTTCACAAGGACGAAATTGCGACAGCTAGACGACTGGGTTGTCATCTACAAAATGGCAGGTCTTGTGGGGTGTTTTCCCAGAATGCAGTAGTTAGTACCTACCAAAACACATCCAAGGAAGGACAACCAATGAACTGGTGACGAGGTCATGGGCGCCCAAGGCTCACTGATGTGCGTGGAAGACCGCACTGTCTGCTTTGATCCCACAGAAGAGCCACAAAATCGCTGAAAAGGTTCTGGCTATGATAGAAAGGTGTGAGAACATGCAGTAGGTTGCAGCTTGCTGTGTTTGGGGCTGTGTAGCTGTAGATCATCAGTGAAAGTGCCTGCAGGGGGCAGGTGAGAACCAGAAATGGACCGTGGAAGAAGGTGGAATGGTCTAATCGTTTTTTGTTTGTTTGTTTTACATCATGTGGATGACAGTGTGTGTGTGTTGCTTACTTGGGGGAGAGATGGTCTGGGCGATGTTCTGCTGGGAGACCCTGACATCTTTGTGGATGTTACTTTGACACAGACCTCCTACCTAAACATTGTTGCAGACCAAATAAAGTCCTTTCATGACCTGGTCCACATTGCAAAAATTCTTCAGGAACATCACAGCTCGTGGTGTTTACCTGGCCCCGAGTTCCACAGATGTCAGTCTGATCGAGCATCTGTGGGATGTGCTGGAAAAACAGGTCTGATCCATGGAGGGCCCACCTCACGTCTTACAGGGCTTAAAGGATCAGCTGCTAACGTCTTGGTTCCAGATAGCACAGGACACTCTCAGAGGTCTTGTGGCGTCCATGCCTCGACAGATCAGAGCAGTTATGGTGGCATGATGGGGTATTAGTCAGGTGGTTTTAATGTTATGGCTCATCTGAGGACTTCAAGTGCAGCACGTAGGATGAGTGTAAGTGCTGCCAGTTGTCTGGATGCTGCTTCTATGTTCATAACAAATGTTGTTTGTTTGTTTGTTTGTTTGTTTGTTTGTTTGTTTGTGTGTGGGGGGTGTTTGGTTACGTGTGTATAAGCAGAGTTTTGGAGGATCATTTTAAGAGGACTTAACCTGGAACTTCCTTGAATTCTCTTAGCAGAGATTGGCTGTATGGACTCAGCAGCACAGGTGAAAGGTCAGATGGGACATAATTTTTTTTTTTTTTTTTTTTTTTTTTACATGATATGCCAGGCAAGGAGGAACGGGTGATTACAGCTGACAAAGCGGGTGGCCTGTGCATGGAACAGGATCCCAGAATTCCTTATTAACTGGCAGCCACGTCATGCTTACAGTCATTAGGTCGTTACGTAGAGAGGGAGGGGCAGACAGAGAACAGACACTCAGTGCTCAGTACTTTCCCAGAATCGCTGCTGATTTTATTAGGGACTGTAGGAATATGGGGAGGTTCCCAATCTTTGATCTGAGACTGGGATTAGCACTTGAATGAGCCTAATTTTAGCTGATTCCAGGTGTCTTTTCTGGGATCTGCAGGCTTCTCTGAGCTGCTCTAACTGTGCAGCCCTCAGACATGTCAATGACTCAGTCAGCCACATGTAATACAAAAGGTCATTATATCATGACTACTCACTGTTACTAGGCAGGGAAGGAAGTTGATTCTCTCAGATAAAGCTAAATTGATTAGCATTAGCAAAGTTTATGTGGTGTTAGATAATACATGTGAACCACTCTAAGGGGTGAGTGTGTTACAGTAGAGGGACTACACTTTAAGGGTGAGTGTGTTACAGTAGAGGGACTACACTTTAAGGGTGAGTGTATTACAGTAGAGGGACTACACTTTGAAGCTTTAGCTCTGAGAGAAAATAAAGGCATGGTTCCTATCCCTAAAGTGCTTGATTTAAATAGCTCATTTAAATACTCCTCTATAATTAACACATGAAGTTCCATAAAAAGAAACCATAGAAACTGCTAGTCCTGCATTTTAGCACTTCGCAAATGCACATACAAGAACTAAACTTATATACACTCTCCAGTGTACTGCAGACATGCCCTTTTAATTCACACACACACACACACACACACACACACACACACACACACACACACACACACACCTCCCCCCCACTGGGAAGCCCAAAAGTCTCACACACTTTTGCTCTACATGAATCAATCAGTTGGTTAAGTGGAACACACTCCACACAGCGGTAGTGCCCCAGCCCAGTGCTTTTACACACAGACACACACACACACACACACCCCAATTGCAGTGCAGAGAATTGCATTTTGATTGACTCCACTGTCAGATGTGTCACCTGCAGAGTGACATCTAAATGGTTTCACCCAAAAGGTTATACTGCAAAGCTCTCTGGTCTCATCTGCACCCTCAGGCTGTTGTTTTTAGACACACGCCAGAGAGCATCAGCTGAGTCTGTTCACTGAGTCTGTTTTTTGGTCAGGGTGGACCTCGGTTTGGGTCAGACGGTGTGCTCAGGTAATCTGCGTGTTCAAATAAATTCTCGGTACTACAGAGCTTCCAGAATGATCTGAGTGGCGGTCAGTGCGCTGTGAATGTGCCCAGAATCTGTTTACCTTTGTTCTTTATTATTAATGGATGGCCACCAGTTCATCCACTGCCAAGTGTCACAAAGTTTTAATCTCTAAATCATTTGAATTGTTTGAATATTTAATATAGTCAATACCTGATGTCTTTAACACTCATTCTCACTCGTTCACCGACTCACTCTCTCGTTCTATCAGTCATTCACTCTTTCATTCACACACTCCCACTCTCTCCTACTTCACTAGTTCTATCAGTTTCTGTCCCTCTGTCTGCATCTATAAATCCTGAGTACATTAAATCCTCAAACCCTCTAAAAAAGACTGAATGTGTCTATTAAATCTACATCTCAAGGGTGGAACTGAGATTAGCCAATTTATTGTAGGTCGGTTTTAATATGAATCCGTCTCCGATGGTTTCCTACAGCGCGGCAGAGGTTCAGCCTTATTCAGACCAAACTCACTTCACCACCTCCGCTAGTGCATCCCACTGCTGTGACCGAGGTGTGGTGTCTGTGTGCTGGTTATGTGTATGTGTGTGTTAGATGTTTGAAGCACTGGTGTCTCCACTGTGGGGGCTGTCCGTTTTCTCCCACAGTCTGCATGCCAACCCCACCCCACCCTCTCCACCCCCCTCCAATGTCGGCAACACCTCGATTCTAAACTCTTCTCAACAGATGGAGCTGTTTGGTGACTTTGTTCCTGTGCTTATCTGCTGTCTCTCTCTATGATCAGAAATCCCTCCTTAGATGACGGAGAGGGCCACAGGTTTGATTCCCAGCACTTCCAGTTGAGGTGAGATGCCAGATGCTGCTGGATCAGACACTTTGCATCTACAGCTCCTGTGCGTCAGACCATGCAGAGCAGGAGACTCACTGGCGATTGGACGATTGTGCTCGTTGTGTTCCACCGATGAAGAGCTTCTCTATATGATATTCAAATAGCAGAGTGGATGCCTGGTGCCTGTTAGGCACAGGCTGTGGTTTTCCTAGACCAGTGCCCTTCAGGCACTCTCTGCTGTCTGTGACCCCTGTCACCATCACCCTCATCCCCAGTGAGGTCATACCCTCACCACCATCTCCACCTGGTCCAGGAGCCACTCACTTTCCCACGTATGCCAAGAGTTCTGTTTAAAATCCACTTCCTCATTTACACTGAAAGTGAGGGAAGGAGTGTATATGTATTTTTGAAGGTGAATGCTGTTATGTAGTCAATGAAGTGAGAGACCTAGACAGAGATTGAGAACGAGTAGAGACAAGGAGAGACTGGGGGATAGAGACAGAGAGATAGAGACAGATAGAGAGAGAGAGAGAGAATCACTGAATAACAGAGTCACTGATGTGAAGAACGCTTGTGCTACCTGCCCAAAATGACTACAGCCTTGTTTCACAGTCATAGTGTAAATGGTGAACCACAGTGTTGGTAACAGAAAACTGTCATTTCAAGTAACCAAACAATGTTCATTACACAGGTGTTAGTGCTGTCACAGTGGGCACTGGTACAGTATGGACAAGCTTAGCATGTGAAAGATCTGCATGGTCAATTGCGTTTACAAACCGGTAAACTGCTGTTTGATAAGCAAGTTTTGAGACCAGCCACTGTATACGTAAAAATGTCTGCTATAAAAATAACATTATTCTAAGTAGTTTATGTGAGATTATTGTGTTTTGCAAGAAACCTTTTTATTTCTTGCTTCACAAAAGATGTTTGAGGCCTTGAAAACTGAATGCACATCAGAAAACATGAACTAATGAAAGCTTAACTAACTTGGCACTTAACTAATTCTTAGTTAACTAACTTAACTAACTCTGCACTCATTTTCTAACTTTGATATTTCCTTCTCTCTGTCTCCCTTGCTTTCTCTCTCTCTCTCCCTCTCTCTTCTCTCTCTCCCTCTCTCTCTCTCTCTCTCCCTCTCTCTTCTCTCTCTCCCTCTCTCTCCCTCTCTCTTCTCTCTCTCCCTCTCTCTCTCTCTCTCCCTCTCTCTCTCTCTCTCTCTCTCTCTCTCTCTCCCTCTCTTTCTCTCCCTCTCTCCCTCTCCCTCTCTCCCTTTCTCTTTCTCTTGCACACTAACAGGCCTGTTTTGCTTTCTGCTCTCTCTCTTCCTCCTCAGGCCTCCAGAGCCAGTTTACAGCACTGTGAATAAACTGTGTGATCGCGTCCCCTCCCCCCGTCACTACACCCCCGTGGAGTTCGATAAAAGTCCCCTTCACGTCATCCCCTTCCCTCACTACCACTTAGGTCTGCTCCCTGACTCCGACATCACCAGGTACTGACCACTCAGCGCTTTGCATTCAAATGAGGTTCGCCTGCGTGCCCCGCCCACAACTCTCTCACCGCATGCCCCGCCCACCTGCATGTTTCCTTTATAACTTTTTTAATAGTCTCTGCTTTCTTATGAGACACCCATGTTCAAAACTTTTCCTATCTATTTTCCACAGCGTTAAACTGTCTCGAGTGGTGCATGTAAATTGCTGTGGCTGGAAGGAAATGTTTAGGGAATTACTTATTAAAAGGACTTTAACTGTCATTGACATCGTTATGAATCTTCCTATACAGTTGTGAAGCAGATATGTAAATGCACAGTCTTTTTAGAATTATGAATTGACGCTGGTAGAATATTATACTAGTAGATATTATTCTAGATTGTTGTAGATATTTTTAGATTAAGATGAAATATCTTTTTTAGTTTATTATCTGAGATTAATAATGTTTTTGTGACATGTGGTTGAGTGTTCATACAGCCAGAAGAAAGCAAGAAGAAAGCATGTCCCTAAACAATTCACGTAGGAAATCACACCAGCACATTTCAAGGAAGTGTAGCTTGGAAAATGAGGGTTAGTGGTGCACCTGAACCTGCCAACAGAGGGGAAGCACTAGGACCCTGAAGGCATGTGAAAACCACTCGAATGCATGAAAGGCTCTTAGGTGCAGGTATCAAAAGCCTCTGCACATTGAGAAAAGAAAGGAAATTGATCAAATATGTCCCTCGGTGCAGTAAGAGGAAGAGCTTCAGTGCATTTTGCTGAGCTAATCCTGCAGTAATGCCTAGATTAATTTTAAATCCTGCAGTAATGCCTAGATTATTCTTAAATCCTGCAGTAATGCCTAGATTATTCTTAAATAATGGTCATCATCCAGACCTCGAAGGAATACTGTTGCTCTGAAGATGAGAAGCAGCCCGAATGACATAATTTTTTGATTTTTGTTTATTTATTTATTTTTGCTTTGATTTTGTTTATTGTCTACATCCAGCACCTCTGCAGTGAACCATGGTCCTACAGTGGCTGAACCCAATTTCTGTGGTCATGCCCTCTGACCTCTCCCTGAATTTCTTTGTTGACTGTATGGTTTATTGATGTTGGCGTGAAGGTCGTCGTCTGGCTTCTCGAGGGACAGGAGTGGGGGAGGGCCAGCCTCAGTTCCAGTGCTGTAAAGCGCAGAGAATCGATTACGTTCGTCCCTGCCTCTGTAGCCGTTTCAGTTGATCTGTCTGAAGCACAGACCGTGTGCACACAGGCTACGGTCTGAACAGCTTGGCTTTAATTAGCTTTAATACGGTCCCGCCTTTCCCGATGCTGATTTATACACCGTTGTTAACACGTTATTGTCAGAGTCAGAAGTGAATATCATTTTATTTCATCGGGATCCGCCTGCTCGCGCGTACGTGCACGCTCGTGTGTGTGTACAGCCATGTGTTCACATCTGTCCATGCTTTTGTACGTGTGTAGGTGTGTGTGTGTGTGTGTGTTCTTCCGTGCCGCGTGAGCATGCTGCCCATGTGCATGTGCGCGTTCGTGTGTGTGCGTGCGTGTGTGTGTGTGGGCTGCGCCCGTCGCTCAGCGTGCGAGACCCTCTGTCGTTCTGCGGTGCAGATGGTTGCTCCTGCCTCCACACACCTCCATGTGGAAACTCTGCTTGGAATTTCGATAATCAACACATTAATGACTGATTAAGCCTTCACTAATTGGCCGGGAAGGGAGTGGTGTGTGTGTGAGGCCATTGAACCGAGCCAGCAGCAGCTCCCAGCCTGCCGTGTGCTGGGCCGTGTGCAGGGGGGAGGGGCTACGTCTGCACTGTGGTTTTAGATCCATGCTGGTGCACGCTGGGGGGAACGCTCTGCTGAACGGGGGGGGGGGCTACAGTATGGTCCAACCATTACAGCCTCTGAAGTTTGTTCAGAGCTTTATAAAACTCATGAACACCACGATGTGTGTAGAGCATGTCCTACTGTTGCCCTCTCAAACTGTTGCTGAGGAACAGTGTAACCTCAGACTCCACACCTGTTAACGCTGTACTGTTGTGGAGGTGTGAGGTATGGAGGTGTGAGGTTAGGGCCGGTGTTACAGGCTCGCACATGGACCCCACAGCCCTGCCCTGCTCTCTTCACACCTGGGCTAAAGTCCTAAGGAGTCTTGGCTGTAAGCTCCTGACCCTTTCAAACTCTGTGAGCTGTAGCCTAATGGTTTCCTGTAATGAAGTAATGTTTATTTGATGTTTCTGGTGATTTGTTCCTGGGATGGAATTGTCGCATTGTACAGTTGAAATGAGGGACCATGGTGTTGTTGACCATCTGCTCCACTGAAGCAGCTAATGGTGAAATTCTCTTGCCTTTCTCTCTCCCTCTCTCTGTCTCAAGGTAAAAGCAGCATTATTGTACTGCACAGAGACACAAATGTGTGTGTGTGTGTGTGTGTGTGTGTGTGTGTGTGTGTGTGTGTGTGTGTGTGTGTGCACACGCATATGTACTTGTACTTGATGTATCAGAAAACATTGATGAATGGCTGTGTAGCAGTTGAAGTGGATCGTTTCCTAGGGTTCTGGCCCTGTCCAGTCTGATATTGTTTTGTTTTGGTTTTTAAAGTACTTTTCGACGTGTTTCTGCAGTCTAGAGACAGCGTGTGATTCCTACATGGCTTTAAGCCCAGCCGAGGTCGATCGAGGCTGCTGAGCGTATCCGTCGAAGCCCTCCTGCCAGTCAGACCGTCCAGAGAGGCCCTGCCCTGCACGGGGTTGTATTGACCTCAGCCAGTCAAAGGTCGATTGGAGGCGGGATCTGAGTCACAGCCACCATGGCAACCGCATCAATGCGATCCATGTCGGCCGACCCTGGTCTGCGCGTTTGTCTGTGTCGCTGATGCCGAGCCTCAGGTGGGCGCCGGTGGGCGCCGGCGCGCTTCGCTGCTGCTGACGGGGCAGTTTGGATGTGGTCGGCTCAGCACTGAGGGTATCGACTGAGGGGGCAGCTAGATGACTTTCTTCAGCACGAACAGAACCTTGAGAAGATCCATCACAAATAAAAAATGAGCAAGTGATAGGATGAACTAGGCTAAGATGACTTTATTGTCCTCAGTGAGTAAATTTGCCTTGGGCTTCTAACTACGCTGCAGTCAATAAATCAGGACGAGTTGATTTCTTTACGGTTCTCTGTAACGAGCGTGTTCAGCACGCGAAAAGAAGGGTGGCAGATGCCGAGCTTTCGGGAACACAGACGGCGTTTTATTTTCGCTTTCAGCACGAAAGGTTAACAGCGACGTAAACGCTGACATCCACACCGACATGAATATCGACAAAAAACCGACAAACGCAGAGTGACGTGCGCCCGCTTAAATATACTCAAATACAAGACACACCACAGGTGAAACGGATAACGATAACTAGACTAACATTCACAACCACGCCTACAAACACACACACTTTCGGGATGTAGCCCGTGCTTAATTTTTTGTTCAGACTCTTTTTTTTCTGTGATAATATATTCGTGTTCTCATACTCCGTCCCCTGGGTGATAAATGGCTGGTTGGTAAGTCAGGATGACGTGTTGGTACTGCAAGACTTTAGCTTTGCCATTGAGCTGAAGAGGAAAACAACTGTACCAGGACCTGTGGGAAAGCACCTGGTGATGAGGACTGTTGTTGATATTTTTTGCATTGTTTTGATGGTTTTTGGTGAAGGTGGTCAGAGATTTGTTTAAGGGGGGGAGGGGGGGGTGTCAGTAACAGGATCAGTATAAGAGCAGATTTTTGATTGAAGTGGTGACACTTCTTGTCTACATACAAGAAGAGAGCTGCAGTTCACAGGGGTTCCTGCAGCAGTGACTCAGGAGCTTCAAATAATGGTGTTCCACGATCCAAAGGTTCCTACTGATCATCTGTGTGATGGGGAACGTGATTAAAGCGCCGTCCTAAAAAAAAAAGGTCATATTCTTCACATCCATCAATGGGACAGCAGGCTACGTCTGTGAAGTCCTGTCAGCCAATCGGATTACAACCTTTCTGAAACCCAGCCTGTTTCTGTTCTGGATCTCTGCGATGCTTGGGTGGTTGGAGCTGAGGGTGAAAATAAGGGTGGAGGTGGGTGGAGGTGCAGCTGTAGTCACACCTCTGCACGCCGCTGCACACCGCACTTCAGGAGCCGTTAGAGAACCGAGGAGGCTTTTAGAATTTAAAGTGGGTGCGATTTCTTTGTTTGGTTTAGCATTTGCTGTTAGGCTTTACAATGATTAATGGGGGGACATAAATGTGGGGCTGGAGGGGTGGAGTGGAGGGGGGGAGTAGAGAGAGGGAGAGAGAGCAGGTTAGTACCTGCTTTCTGGGATGTGTCAGTGTTGTGGGGTAGGAAGGTGGGGACAGGTGGGGGTGTTATTTCAGCAAGGCACAGAGAGAGGAAAATGAATGCAAATGGATGGAAATGTCAGTAGTACAGTAGTACAAGTTCTCCAACTAAACAAGTCAGTTTCACAGCTTTGGGTAATGATACTTTTATTACAAAGATGAAATTGTAGACTGATCATCCATATCTTATTACATTTGTAATAAAACTTTCCAGGCCAATCAAAGTTCTTTTTTTTTATTTTTATATATATATTTTTTATTGATTTCTGTTGGTATGTGACATGTGTAAAGGAGTTATAGGGACTGTTATACATGTTAAAGGTTTAGCTGAATGACATTCCTTTAGGGTCTAGTTAGTTTATATTTTACTTGTATATTGTGTTACTAGTTAAAACAATACAAGTTTAAATGCATTAATTTGGTTTGTGTATAAAGGTTTAGGAGGACTTTTATTTTTGTAATGTAAAATTTGATATGCAAAGGCAAATAAATGGAATGAGGCTGCCATCTAGTGGTAACACCAGGTAATGGGCTCCTTTTAAAATATCAGATGTGCTTTTCTGAGTGTGATATTTTTCTAGGGCATGGATAATATTAATTCAAAATCATTTGTGATTAAAGAGGTTCAGTATTGAAGTATTTTTTTCTTTAGCTCGTCTTTTAATTTCATTAAAACATTTTACATTTTACTGGACTGTACTGCTAAAGTACTGTTCCATCTTGTGTTAATTGATTTACATTACTGGAGATTCCTGAGCTCATATTAGGAGAAATATCAGGAAACTGTTTAGTTCTATGTTTGTGTAGAAGACAGTGAGGACAGGCTGTATGAAGAACATTGAAATGTTTGAAGGTGATGGGCTTCGCTGGGTGGTGTGGACAGGGTGTACTGAGCGCTGCTGTAGTGAAAAAAAAAAAAACTACGGCTGGTCTGTTCCAGCTCTGACGGCACACTGCCGGTACTCCATGTCCAGTGGAGAGATCTCACCAAGGGCTTCCCAGACGCACTGGCCCATTTACAGGCAGAGGGAGGGGATGCTGGGATGGAGGGAAAGAGGAAGAATGGAGTGACTGAGTGCAAGAAAGGGGGTGAAGAGAGGAAGGGAAGGCCTGTTTTCTTCTCATAAGTAGGTCAGAGAGGTGTGGCGTTAAACGCAGCACCAGCCAGCCACGCTAGAAGAAGCTGCAGGAAAAGAAGCCCAGTCACTACGGTGATGTCGTCTGTAAACACGCGAGAACAGCTGGTCTCCACGCTCCAGCTGAAATGGTCGGAAATGTCACGGCCGGGGCTGTGCTCTCGTCCGATTGGCTGCAGTGAACCTCAGCGTAAAACATCATGCCCTGCAGGCTTAAGTTTGATCTGTTTTCGATGTGCCCAGGTTGTGTTGTTAGTAGAGCTCTTTTACACTTCACTGATATGTTTTCACCTGGTCTGTAAACACTCACAGAAGCAGCAGGGCTGTGACGTACTGTGTGTGTCTGCAGGTGAGAGTGAGAGTGTGTGTGTGTGTGTGTGTGTGCGCTGTTTCATGTTTGTCTGTGGCTCTGTACAGTAGAATGTAGCCCCTATGTGTGTGTTTGTGTATACATGTGTATTTCGTGTGTATGGCTCCCGGAGTGTGTATATGTGCTGTTTTGTGTTTGCATGTGGCTTTACACAGTAGCACGTGGCCGATGTGTAAGTGCGCACGCTCTATCTCCGTCTCCACGAATCCGCTCAGAAATGGGACAAACACTTTCAAACTAGAGCAGTGCTCTACCAAGCACCAGCCATCCTGCTCCACCGTATGCTAGACTGTAGCCAGCGTGAGGCTGCCCAGCGTGTGTGTGTGTGTGTGCGTGCGTGTGCGACTACTCGCCACGTGGAGAGGCTTAGGGTGTGTGTGTGGGTGGGTGTGTGGGTGTGTGTGTGTGTGCGTGCGCGCGTGTGGGCGTGAGGGAGTGTGTGTGAGTGCCAGCAGCAATGCTGAGCCCTGTGGACTCAGAGCTGATGTACTATTGGACATGTATGTACAGGGAGCCCAGGAAGATCGTGCTCCACAAAGGTTCCACGGGACTGGGCTTCAACATCGTGGGCGGTGAAGATGGTGAGGGCATCTTCGTCTCCTTCATCCTGGCCGGAGGACCCGCTGACCTGAGCGGAGAGCTGCGCCGTGGAGACCAGATCCTGTCCGTAAGTCCTGCTCGCACGCACACATGCACGTGCCAACCCGGACACACCCAGATTCACATTTGTGCATGTGCACATATTCTTTGTTGCTGTCATATAATGGTTGGGGCGTGTGAGAATAGGAACGTATATCAGTTAAAATAACATGTGGCAATTACAGTTTGGATAGATGGTAGAAATATTTGTTGCATCTGTCAGTACTATTTTTTCTGTTCATTCTATAGCAGTTCGCCAGTAGAGGGCGCTGTAATCTTATGTAGAAACATGAATGTAAATATCTTTGAACACAGTTACTTGGTGTTTTGTAGAACCTCCACAATCATTAAGTAGTAGCATCACATAGACTGAGTGGTTCCACAAATGTGATATGAGTGTATACAGTATAGCTGTAATTTCTCTGTTTGAAACGTGAGACCTGTGCTGTTGGATCTAAAGCAGCACATTCTGCTGATCTCCTGTGGCTTCTCCCATCATCAGCACTCATCAGGGTTTTATCTGAACCAGAGGAAGTAAATGTAATTCTGGAGTAACAAAATCAGACACCTTTGCTTTTGTCAGACACCTTCAGTCCCCGGACACCTCAAGCGCCCTTGATCAGTACTCCGCTGATAATCAGACATGCACAGAAACTGATGAACCAGAGAGAGAGAGAGAGAGAGAGAGAGAGAGAGAATGAAGCAGGAATGAGGAGAGGCAGAGCGACCGAACGAAAAGGAGGAAGAGTGAAGAGAGAGAGACAGATAATGGTGTGCTGGCCTGATTTGAAGTCTAAGAATAACTTCCTGAGTTCACACTGTCGAATTATTCTGAAGTACACAGGGCCTAGTACAGACATTTGCATTTACACACACACACACACACACACACAGGCATGAGCAGGTTTACACTGAAGGTTACTCTAGTACTGGTACAAACGTGTGCTGATACACACACCTTTTACAGCACAGTGCCACGGTGACATGGTGTGTGTGTGTGTTAGTTACATGCGCGTGTGTGAGCGAGCGTATGTCTGGGTTTGCGTGAGTGTGTATGAGCAACCACCTGGAGATACGCTCCCGAGAGTGGAGCCCCTGTTCTCTCAGCTTGTTCTCCTGTTCCCAGCAGGCTGTGCTGGAACAAGCCTGTGCTACTGCAGTGTCCTGGCTGCAACGCACAGACCTTACACACACACACAAGGGAAGAGTCCACTCAGAGATCAGCTACAGATCAGCTGCTTACCTCGCTGGTGCATTTGATCATTTATTTACAAGGAAATGTAGAAATGTGGATATAGTTCTTCTGACTTTGGAGCAATGTGTCTGATGTGTGTGTGATGTGTGTGTGATGTGTGTGTGATGTGTGATGTGTGTGTGTGTGTGTGTGTGTGATGTGTGTAACAGGTAAATGGCATCGACCTGCGAGGCGCCACTCATGAACAAGCTGCAGCTGCGCTCAAGGGGGCGGGACAAACAGTCACCATCATCGCCCAGTACCGACCTGAGGGTAAGTGTCTGACAGCACTCCTGACCAATCAGGGTGCCCAGAAGTGACATGACTTTTAATTCACTCAAGCCACACAGCCACTCACAGCACAGAGGTCACCTTTATTCCCGGGCAAAGGCAGGAACACACACGAGACGCACCTTTCGGGGTCTCGATTGTCACCTCAGGACACTTTCTTGCTGTCATGCAGCTGTCATGTTTGGTTAGTTTATGTTGTGGTTTCACCGCATCTCTGGACTTGAGAGACACTGTCCCGTCTGCCTGGGAGCAGGCGGTGTCAGGGGGAAAACAAACGCTTCACTAGTGCTGTTCCCTTCCAGAGCGACAGGGTCAAAGATGGGGTGCAGCTCACAGGCTCTTTTCTGATGGACATCTTAGTAGCTTTGGCCCAAGTTTAAACACAGCTGATGATTTGCATATTGAAGTACATTGGAAGATTTCATCCTTTTGAGAGAATTAACTTTTGTCATAAAAACATTTTTTTTTCTTGTGTTACCTGGCATGTGACCGTAAAGGTTTGACTGAATCTGAGAATAAGTGATCTGAGTTTTTGATTTTTAATCTTTTGAAAACCTCTAAGAACACTCTGTCTCTTGATTATGAGTGACTAAGTATCATCTGATGGGATTTTGAAAATGCCAATTGCACCCGTTCAAATTCAAATCCACAACACAAAATGTGCAAGAACTAATGGGGTCTGAATACTCAAAGGTTTGTGGGTGCTTTTAAATTCCATTTAATGATCTCACATGTTTCTTCTTCCTCTGGCACTGCTAGCGGTCGTGAGGTGTGTGTGTGTGTGTGTGTGTGAGTGAGAGCAGAGGTGTTCTGATGTCTCTTATGATGCTCTCTTTTTTCACTCGTCAGAGCTTGCAATGTGCTCTCCACGCCGGGCTCTACCTCCAGCCGCAGGTTTGTGTCATGCGATCAGCGCCAGGGCCGAGAGCAGCCTGCCCCCCCCCCCCTCCACACACACACACGCACACCCACACGCACACACCTGCGCAGACCAACAGAACTGCAGTTCCAGAATCCTCTGGGCGTTGTAAGGCCTCTAGAACCCTGAATGCTTGTCTCTGAACCCGTAGTTCTAGAACAGGCTGGCAGGATTCCGGAACGGCGGTGGTAGTTGGGGTGTGGCAGGCTCTCGTTTGGACACTGGGGGCACGAGCTGCTCAAAGGCTGCTCTGATCATGGGGCTCTCACACAGAGAGGCGAGGGGTGGGTGGGAGGGGAGGGGGTGAGCAACACTCTCTGTTTTGGGCCTTGCTGCTGATCTGGGTGCTCTTTACCCCTCTGACCCTGTGTGCTTGCTTCCTTAACCTTAGCTACAGCCTTGTCCTGCATTTACCCCAGCGCTAACACACTGCTCTACCCAGACAGCTGCCGCACACTCGGCCTGCACGTACACTTATACACACACCCTCACCTCCCCTGCACACGCAAAGAGCCCACAGCAACACTGGAAAACATAGCAGCTACATAAACATATGGTATTTACATGCATGCATCTAACAGGGCGTGTCTGAATCTTCACTGTTAACACCTACTTTATTTGCTCACTGGACGTATCAAAACGCGCTCTTACTGTGTAGGTTAATGTCATGAAGCCTGAAAAGGACAGGGTTGAATCCAAATGCCATGAATATAAGCTTTATTATGCATTACAGTCACCCAAAAAGTTTCAGGAGCTCAAATCCCCAGGGCCATTATGGTGAAGAGACAGTAAGAGGGGCTGTCTTAGCTTACACAGACACTCTACCTGCTGTCTTCCTCCTCTTCCACATACCCTCCTCTTCCTCACTCCCTCTTCCACCCCTCTGCTTTTATTCAGCCAAGAACAGTCCCTCTGCATCACACACACACACACACACACACACACACACACACACACACACACACACACACACACACAGTATGCACATAAACTCACCCAACTTCGAAACCTGCACTACAGTGACACAGTAACCTTATATGAGCTGAAGCCACTAGGGTTTGTCTGTGTGCTATGCATGTCTGATCGACATAACATGTCCTCTTGTGTCTGATGGACATAACATGTCCTCTTGTGTCTGCATCACAAGCAGGTGTTAATTGCTTTGTCTGGGCCGGTCCATGTATAATGTAACTCTAAGCCAAGCTGCAGCACAGCGTTAAGCCCCTCCTTCGTCTCTCACGTGGTTCCCATGCCGATAGCAGGGGGTCAGCTCTAACAGCAAGGGAGCCCCGATCCATCACAGGTTCGCTAATTCACTGTTCGAGCTAAACCTCAGGCTGAACTTTGATGCAAACATGCTGGGAGAGCAGCCACGAGCAGCTAATCTCACGGGATCGTCATATAATGTCCTCCGCCTATAGTGCGCTGGGCAGGTGGGGAGGAGGGGCCACACTATTGGTGCAAACCCACGGGTATTGTCATGGCACAGATGAACGTGGCTAGCATTAGGACCCAGAGCAGGGTCTTTCTAGATGCACAACTGGTGCATGAGATGGCCCTGGCTAAAACCGCAAAGTATGACCATGTCAATAGATGTATTCTGAGCACTGCTGCAGAAATCACTAGAGATTTATCAAGCAGATAGAAGTTATCTTCCACTTCCTGTGGCCTTTAGGCATTTTAGATAATTATGACAGTTTTAGACTGGCCTGAATGCTCTGTCTGCAGAAGGTGGAAATCCTCAGGGATGTCCAGGGATGGAGACATCCAACACAAGTGCTTAACTCTGCTACCAAATGTTCCTTTCTATGAACTGAATGTGTAAATGCATTCCAGAGAAGAGGGCGTCCTCTCTCTGCACCACGCAGGTGCTCTGGGACGTTCCTCCTGCAGAGGGAGAGCCGTTCCAACATGGACGCTCCTTCCGCCAGCACAGATTCATCTGAAAGTGTGGCGCCGGTTCCAGAATTCTGGAGCTCGTTAAGGGGGATCCGGGGCTCGTTAAGGGGAGGTTTGTTTTAGCTTCTGAACTGAAGTGCTGAGCTGGGCTCTATGAGTGAGAGACAAGGAGATGCTAACCTTGCCTGCTTCTCAGCTGCGATTGGTCACTGTGTCAAGCTAAACAATCCAAGAGTCAAAGAAAAATAACATGTTTGTAAAGAAGAAATGTGTAGATGATATGGTAAATATCATAAGATGTAAACTTTTATAAAGTGTTTAAAAGACGTGTGTCATATATGTGCATTTGTGTTGCAAGCCAGAATTCTGACCCCCCCCCTCTGCACAGATGCAAAAAGTGAGACGGAAAGTCACATCCTAAAATCGGAGAGAGAGAGGGAGGGAGAGGAATATGGGCACAATGTCTTTCCTGGAAGAGTGTAGGTGAAGTTCTGCATTGAGAGAGTGAAAACAGGAGACAGGTGGGAAGGTAGATCCGGTGAAGAAGGGGAGAGAGCGAGAGAGAGAGAGAGAGAGAGAGAGAAGGAAAAAGGTTTAGCTTCAGAGACAGAGCAAGAGACAAATGGTGAGATGAGATAAGTAGCTGGTTTCCTCAGCTGTCTAATGCCAGCAGGTCTGGAAGAGACACAGTCCCACCTGATTTTATCTTGACTCTTGTCACACACAGCACACACTTCCTGAGACCTACTGCTGACTCCCTTTAGCCCATCACTATCTTGATGTGAGTTATACTTGGATAGGATTTTTTTTTTTTTTTTATGGGGGGGGGGGGTGTTTAAAATAAAAATCAAATAAAATGGGGGTTAAGAAAATTTTGTAAAAATTATTTTTTAGTATGAAAAGAGTGTAAAAAAAAAGT
>JAOYMR010000014.1:5290612-5319074 GCA_025802075.1 Tenebrosternarchus preto | reverse complement strand
TTCTGTATGGGTCATGTCAGCTTGACAGTTTTAATATCAGAGGTTTATTTTACCATTTGAATCTGTGTGTGTGTGTGTGCGTGTGCGTATCTGTTTAGCTGTAAACCCCCCCCCCTCCACCCCGCGCCCCAGTTCTCAAGCCATTTGTGTCCCCCCCACCTATGAAATCAAAATTTCGTCCATGAGCAGCACCATCATTGAAAAATTCACGATGACAGAGAAAAAAATATTCCCTTCTTACATCTTTAATGGTCCATCGAATATAAGTGATTATATATTACTCACATAATTTAATTTCATCATCAAATAAGCAATTACTACTGATCGTCAAAGATAGTTTACAAATTACCGTATTTGATGAGGCAGATTAAAATGATGCACAAAATCAGGATGCCTGTGAGCGTGACAGAAGTAGGAAGCACCAAGTGATATATATTCATAATATTGGTCTGACAAACTGTAATGTTTTCACCTAAGAAACAACAAAAACATCATTATTAGCAATCTTTTTCTTCTTCTTCTTCATCTAATTATTATCAACAACAATAATAACTATAATAATAATAACCCTCACCGTTGATGTTCAGATGTGTCTGAGATCGTCCAACTGTATTTGAAACCTCACAGGTGAACGTTCCACAGTCTGCACTGGTCATGTTTGACACCTCCACGCTTACGTTCTCCTCACTGAAGGAGATTCTCTGGTCCATAGGCAGGGTCAGGCCATTATGCAGCCAGCGGAGGAACAGAAATTTCCCCTCTACCTCACATTTCAGACTCAGCGTGAAGTTCGAGAAGGAGACAGATATCCTTAATGCAACTGGAGGACCTACATCAAATTAAAGTCCTGTAACTGCATTCCACTTATACCGACAAGTAAACAAGAAAAGGTAGTCGGGAAAGAATAATGTAACGTACACAGCAGGTGCATAACCTGTGACATACATTGTAATACTTACAGGACACAGTTAAGTTGATCGTGCAGCGTTCTAATTTGCCATTTTTAAGCGTTGTTTCCACCACATACATTGCTTCATCATGTGGCATCAGATTAAACAAAGTAAGACTCATATTTTGTTCACTAAAATGAATATTTGTTTTGTTGTTTGTACTTGTAGTATTGGCTTTTATGAACTCATATAATAAATATCTTGGACTTCCATATCTAATCCATTGTACACTTTGCACGTCTTGACGTTTTCTAATGTGTCCCTGGAGCTCAACTCGACCATGTAACTTTCCCTCCTGCACCTCCTTACATCCTTCAATCCCTTTATCTGCAAAATAATGTAGATACACTAGCTGAGTTTGTATTATTATAAAATGGCAAAAAGAATGTGATAACCATTTTAATCTTTGTAAATCACAATAATTTAAAAAACGCAAGAGACGTGGTACCACATAATATTTGTAAGCTGTTGTCACCCATTATATGCATAAAAATAATTTTAAAAAAAAACTTACCAAAAAATGTACAAAGAAAAAAAATTAGAATGTGAAACAAAGACATTGTAGATATAATCCTGGGTTACATGAGTGGTCCTATCCAACCAAGTACACGACCTCAATGAAGCTTTGAATGCCTACCAAACACAGATTGTCATGTAGAGGCAGAAGAGAGAAGCCCTAACCGAACTGGCGGAGGAAGAGGAACAGATGAGCTCTAACCACAGATGTGGTGCTCAAGCATGTTCATTATAAAAGGATGCTGCTCTTAACACCAAATCTTGGTTTGGACAGAATTCTAGACAAAACCAAAAAAGGAGGAAACAAATGAGTGTAACCAAGTCTGAGGAAATACATCTTTATTTTTAAATGTTACTGACTAAGGAAAATATGCAACACAGTGCCTAACAGCCTTAGTTAATCATCCCTTTAGCTTGAGTGCAGAAACTTTCTTCTAAACCCTGGACATACACAATCTATGTAGAAAAAAACTGAACAAGCAAACTAAGCTAATTACACATGCATTTTTAAGCAAAGGAACAACATGGCCTTTAAAAAGCACAACAGGATATACATTGTGGGGGTGGACTGGCAATAGTAACTTTAGACCTATTTCAGAAGGCGTATATATATATATATATATGTATGTATATGTATGTATGTATACATATATATAATGCGTGAGAGAGAGAGAGAGAGAGATGATTACTCTAATGTTAGTCTATCTGGTTCTGCAGTAGCTGTGTGCAGAACAGATGGAGTGTTGGACTTCTGGCCCTCTGCCAAAGCTTTAAAGTGCTGACAGGAGGAAGAAAGAAACGATTATAAACAGTGAGGTAAAGATGTTTGTTTTACACACCCACAGAAAGTACTAAATGTACAGACTGTTACAAATCTGACACATTTTATCAGAACGTTACTTCCACAGGCATGGCCTGCCCACAAGTTTAGCATGTGGTCTTAGATGCAGCCATTTGAATCTGCTGAATGTCATGCTAAATACACATGGTAATTTACCAGGAACTATCAATTAGTAGAAATTGAAATAATAATGCCTATCCTTACTTCCAAAGTAAGATTCATCACCAATTATAAAGGCAAGCCAAATACTGCTCCATAAAACTGTCAGAGAAGAAACCAGTGTTAAGATGGGGTTTTTATGCTAACCTGTGAGTTTTTGAATTCAGAATAAAGTGTGAACAGGACATGAAGTGACTGAATTCGGTTCTTGTACACTGGGATGTCCAGGATACCTGTAGAAAATTATTCTATTATTAGATCCAGTGGCAAGTTTTTAAAAGGTTATTTAAAACAAAACAAAACAGCTCACCACAAATTATGTCAATGTATGCTGCTAGATCACAGCTAATATCCGCTGTCGGGAGATTAACCTGAAAGTGAGAGAGAGAGAAAGAAAGCGAGAAAAAGTGAGAGGCAAGATGATTGTGTAGATCTGATCTCTATTACACTCTTTCTTTTGATATTACTGATTATATGTACAGAAAAGACAGAGTGTGATGTATAAAATATGTAGTGTACTTAATGAGGGCAGTACGAGGCAGAGATGGAAAACAAATAATCCCAACAATACTCCAAATAACACCAACAATACTCCAAATAAGACCAACAAAACTCCAAATAACCCCAACAATACTCCAAATAACTTTGAGTTAAATAGACTAACCTTGCCCAAAAGCTCCTCAAATTCAGCAGGCCACTCCTGCATCAAGCTATCGATGTCTGGCATGGGTCTGATGAAACACACACAGCCCTATTTGCCTCAGCTTGTGTTACAACAATGAAAGAAAGTGCTTGTGTGGTATAATGCACAGTGTGTTTATGCATGTGTTCTATATGTGGATGACCTTTGTACTTCATAGTGTGTGTAATGCAGTACGCGTGTGTGTGTGTGTACTTGCCTGGTGTAGTGTACGGTAGCTGGCGGTTTGGAGCGGTGTAATTCGCTGATGCTCTCTATCCAGTTATCTATGGCTTTGGGGTTCTTCTGTGGATTCTCAATACTCTTCACTTTCACCTCCTATAAAGGACATATAAAGGATATGTGAGAGCAAAACAGATTTTGAACAAATCTGAGGTTAAACAAATCTGAGTTTTTCCTTTTGTCATATACATATCTTTATTGGTTGATGTGTGACAAAGACCTCAGTAGGTTTATAATGTGGTCTATGTTTTTAGAGCTCCTCTCCAAAAACTCATGTTGAACCCAATTTAATACCTGTTCCATGATAGTGAGTAATAATACTACTAATGTAGGCATTACTAATGTGAGGAACAACAACATTTTAAGCACATGAGTAATGCTTAAGTAAAATAAAGTGGGTCTAACTGGAGGTGAGGGCAGCTAAACTGCTAAAACTGCACACACACACATATACTTTATGTCTAAACCATATTCATCAATGCAGAAGCAAAGGCGTGAATGTGTGCATGCATGTGTGCATGAATATTCACAGTGACGTTGTGTTGCTTGCTGTTCTCTGAGAGCCACAGGGAGAGGACTGTGGGGTCTGACTGCTTAGCGCAGGGCTCATCCAGCACCAGCAGACCCAGGCCATCCGTCTTGCCATCAGGCCGAGGAACCTGGTCATCACGGCTCAGACTTTTAACAGTTACCCCTCAGAAGCTGGAAGCCCAACTGTCTGATTCCGGCTGGTTTGCATTAATACTAGAAAGGTGTGTCTCTGTACATGCATTAGGGAATGTGCCTCAGCAGGGTTATTTGAAATTTTCATTTGTGACTGTAACAGTTATTCTGCACTGACTAGGCTATATTTCACACATATTTATCATAGCACAAAAAACATATAGCTTCCAAGGTAAGAGAACTATAACAAATAAACTGCAAATATATAGCATAGCTACTAAGACTGTACTCACTTTGAGAAAAGCATCAATGTCCCCTACAGCTGGGATAAAGTCAGGGATAAAAGGCTTTAACTTATGGTCCAACTCAATGGTCTGTGGTGTGTATCTGAAGGACAGAGTATGAACATCAGTATGAACAACCAGAAATAATTTTCACACTGTTGTATCTAATTTCATGTTCCACTAATAGGAGATTTAAAAAGAGAAGTTGCAAATGGTTTGTGTAGGTTCTTTGAGTGAGTGCATGCACCTCACCGTGTGATGTACTGGAAAAGTTCTTTGATTTCTGCTGTAACACGAAGGTGGTCGTAATCTGCTGGATCATATGCCCTGCAAATGTAGATGTATGGAAGCCATAGCTTACTTGAACAAAGTGCACCAGAGTGGTTTTTATATTTGTTAACGAAAGTCCATTAGAGTGTAGTAAACTTAGGTGGCGTAAAGCAAGGCTGTATACAAGTAGACATTACAGCTCTTCCGTAGTTGCCTTGATCTTAAACCATGTTTTTTTTTTTTTAATCTTGTGAATTCATTGCAAAAATAAAGTCTTCTGAATAAATGTGAAAACCCAGTGTATGTTAGATATGTGTAACATGTCCTCTGCCTTTCAAATATTATAATTTCAATATAACTAGAAGGCTTGAAATTTCACAGACAGAAGCACCTGTTCTTACCCTTCAGGAACTGAACTCGGTTCCCCTTCTTCTTCTTCATCAGATTCCGTCTCATCAGAGTCATCATCATCATCATCGTCGTCGTCATCCTCCTCCTCCTCCTCATCTTCCTCATTGTTTTCACTGCCCTCTCGGGGACTGGCTGGTTGCTCCTTCTTTTTCTGCCGCTACATTTCAATGTATTTGAATACACAAAGTCAGTGCATTTGACTGAAAATGTGCCTTTTCTTATAACACGTTCAAAATGACTCGTCAGTGTCATTGATTTAGCTACCTTGGTATCTTCATCAAACTCATTACTCTTCTTATTGGCCATTTTATTCAGCTGCTGTCTGCTCGTGTTCCTGAACACTGTCATCATAAATCATAAAACATGATTTTTACCCATCAGAGATGTTATAAAAGAGTAAAGCGGAGACAGAGAGTTTCACCTGTTTGTCGTGGAGTTGGTGTGTACAAACTAGCAACTTCTTCTGAATCGTTAACGTCCAGTGTCTCATCGTACGGTTGGTTGCTTAAGAGCTTGGTCTGAAAGTAGTTAGGTGCTGATGTTGAAAAGATAAAGTTGAAAACCTAGTTGAAACGCTAGCTAACTAGCTTAGCTACTTTACTCGGTACGAAGTAAACTCGCTGGCTTGATAGCTAGCTAAATACATATTAAAATTAGCTACCTATCTGCAATGCTTTGCAAATATTTGCTTCGTATAATCCACATAGCTAGTTGGCTAACTTAGTCACACGTAACTACACACTGAAATAAATACAGTATTGTATACATTTAGATTCGTTAGTAGTAACTAGTTAAGCTACCTAGCTAGTTGGATAGATAGCTGTCCCCCTAGTCAAAGCAGATAGGTTAGTTAGGTTAACCTAGCTAGTTAGCTTTGCACGAACAACATAGCGAGGTATATAGCTATCTAACAAAGGGTCTTTTTTTCACAAACACAATTCATAGTACCTTTGTACTTTATAAAATAGTGTAACAGTTAAGTCAGTGTCCATAGCGTGTCAAACCTGGTATTCTGACTATTACTAAAAATAATGCTAGCTAGCTAGTTACCTTTTGACGCTCAGATCTCTCCATGTAAGCAGGCGGTTACCCAGGGATACCAATCTCGCGATGTTAAAACCGAGACTTTAGGAGGGTCGATGTGTCAGAGTAGGTACGGTGTGTGTCCAGAGCAGAGACCGTATACGTATACGTATACGGTCTCTGGTCCAGAGGCAGTAATTACACTTCAATTCATTGTGCAAAAAATCGGAGGGGGTTTGCTTATAATCATTGAAAGCAGGACGTTGAAAAAGGTTGGTGCTTAAAAAGCTAAATAATAATCAGCGTTGCTTTTTTCATAAAGCTAAAATGCTGAGAGGCAGCTGGCTGAGTCCTATAGTCAATCTGCGGCCAGAACATCAGCTAAACAGCAGCAAAACAGTCCTAGCTGTGTGGCCTGACTTTGATTCAAAGGCAACACTGAGAACTATAAAATGGTGGTATGGAATTAACTCTTGTAATTGACAAAATTGCTGGAATCAGTTTCTCTAGCTTAGGGTCTGCTTGCCCCACCCTTTCCAACAGAGTTTGTGTAGAACAGACATTCCTCCATCAGCTACAACTTGGCTTTCTATCATGGGTTCATTGTCAGCATTTCTGATCACCAACACTTAGTGTTCAATGTTGAAAACTGTAGCCATAAACTGTGTTGCAGTTCTTTATTATGATGTTATAACAGAGTTAATACAAGAGCTATTGTGCACATCACAATGATGGAGAAACAACATGCACAACAGCCATGTTGAAGTTTCATTGCCTAATGCCTAATGCTAAAAGTTCAAAAACATACTAAACGAACTGGCTGTAATTAGGAGAAATAACATACCGATTAAACACTAATCATATATTTTTAGTTACAAACTGAGAAAGAAAAGCATTACAACAGTGACCGTTTTATATTCGTTATATTCACAGTTCATTTACATACATCAAAAGCAGGTCTACCCCAGGTTGGGCTTGTAGCTACATTTGTCTTCATGTGCTCTCTGGGGTGGATAAGGGCCATGGTTTGAGAACTTCATCACCTCCTTTAAGCCGAGGGAGATGCTTTAGCGGAGTGTGGTGAGCAAGGATGTGCTATATGTGCACATTAATCATTATGAACAACAGTTAGCAAATCTAACCTTCAATCTTTGCCTGTGGTACCATCTACCGACTTGTACAGATACAAACTGAACCATCATCCCAGTATAAGATGCGATGTCAACACCCCCTTGCAATAAGACTTTTTGTTAAATATTTATTAGGACAAAAAGAACTGTATGAAGTTCAGATCCTGCTTTGAGGGGATGAGTGTACATAAGGGCCTGTTTTTCAGACATGTCGCTTGGTGTGCATGAGCAGGTCTCTCTGTAGATCAGCTTCCAAACTCCCAGGACCCGCCTTACCCCCAGGGGGATCCGTTATCAGAGTAAGTTTATTAAACACACCACGGCCAAAGTAATCTGCCACCACAGAGAAGCCATCGTTGGAGCTCCTCAGCTGCGAAAGAGAGGGAAGTGACAGATTAAAACATCACTGCAGCATGAACCGTCATTCTTGAGGAAACGCGCCCAGACGCTCGGTTCGCGACAGGCACAGCCGACGCCCGCGTTTGCCGCACCTGTCTGTTGAAGTGGTCGTGCAGATCCCGTTTCTGGTCCTGCGCGCGGAGCATGTCCATCACCTTCCTGTTCTCGGGCGTGCAGGTGGGACATTCTGCCTCGCTCTCCGCGTAGCTCTCGAAGCAGTGCTGGTGGAAAGAGTGGCCGCACAGGAAATGTACGGACGGCAACTCCAGCGGGCTGTTACACATGCTGCACTTGGTCTTCTGAAAAATCTTTGCACTGGGAGGGAGGGGTAAAATTATTCATATCATTATTCGATTCGAATGATTCTCATCATCAACACACACAAAGTCACCTAACCTCACCCTGAAGAAATCGGAAAGCTGGTTTTTAATCCTTAGCACATGAAGCCAAATAGCTGATCTTTTCCAGTTTATGGCAGTCCTTTGAAAATACCATTAATGGTGGTGGCATTCGGACAAATAATAAATGACTTAAAATTCTAAAGATTTTTGTGGTTGGTTTACATGCTATCAAGTGTGATATCTGTGACTATTCTTAGATGTTGTTTATATAAAGTGATATAGGTTGTATTACCAGCAAGAAATGAAAACCTACTTTCTTCCCTGCACGTTACCTGGTGCGAAGCTCCTGGATCTCGGAGCGCAGGTGTGCCGTCTCCTCACGGTACTGACGGATTTTTCGTTCATCCTCCTCGATTTGCTGACTCTCTCTCTGCAACTTGTTGATCAGGTAGTCTTTTATCACCGACAGCGTCGCCGTTGAGTTATGAGCCAGAGTCTGCACCACTGCAACCACGGAAACCAAAGCAATCTATACCCGTCTTACAGGTACATCGAACGGCTTTTAGAAAGCAAACGTTAGCAGAAGTGCACAGTGCCCTACAAGCTGGGTAAAAATGTCACTCTGTTGAACAGTTGCTAAGAAACTCAAGATTACTTCCTGCTCCAGTATCAATAGTTCTGTATAACCTGACGTGTGCAAAGTGTTCGTTCTTCAGTGTTCTTTTTGGTCTTTCAGAGTGATGTCACAGAGCTTCAGTTATATAGTTATATTGTTTTGTAGAAAAACTGGAAGATTTCCATCTTTTTGTGTTTCAGTGGATTGAGATCCTTCTAAAACAGGTTTTTTTCCCAGACATCACACACAATAAGTCAACTGCAAATCCTCATAGCTTTTTATTGTTTAAACCATTTGCAATAATGTTTTACTGGAATGTATTCATGTTTATTTTTGTTACATAAACGCTTTATATGCAAATAAACACCCAAGACCTTAAAGAATACTTTATACAGTAGGCAGTTCATATAAGGAAGGTTAAGATTTTTTTCAAGTCTGGTGCAAGCGTCACTTTTAAGCTTAACAACGTGTGAAATCCACAATCTAAAGATCCTCAAAAACTGCGTCCCCCGACATGCAAACTTGTACAAGAACTTACCCAGAAGAGGAGGCATGAGATTGTTCTGGTCAATGTGCTGCAGGACTTCACTGATGTAAGCTTTGCAGTCTTCCTCTTTTCGGGCAAAGTAGCCCAGCGCCTGTTCCCAAAGGCAAACTTCCTGATCGCCGTAGAGCTTACAAGCATCCACCACCTTCAGATACTCCTCGTTCTGCATGTGGTAGTGCATGATCTGCTGGTACCTGCGCAAACATTAATGCATTAAAAAAAAGTTAAAATCCATGTTTGTAACCTTAAGACAGCTAAAATAAGTGTTTGCTAATAGATCAAGCCTGGAGAGAAACCGACAGCAATCACCATTTGCTCCTACATGCAACAAGAAAAACAATTGATGTTTCTAAAAGCACTTACAGTTTGCCCTTCTCATAAAGATACAGAACTCCCTCTTTAAAATTGTGCATTTGGCACAGCACCAGAGCCTTATCAAATACAGTGTTGTCACTCCTTAAGAGGGACAATGCTGCCCCCTGTAGGACCTTTTTTTTCTGTACAAAAAAAAAAAAAACAACAACAAAAAAAAAACACAGGTTGTTACATTTCTTTACAAAAAAAACCTTTCATATAAAACACATTAATGAATGAATAAATGTAATTTATTGTTAATGTAAAGTGATAACCGTTAGCAACACACATTGCACTATTTACCTCAGGATCCTGTTCATGGGCCCAGTCCTGCAGACGTAGCTCCAGCAGCGTATCATAAACGCCTTGCGGTGAAAAGGGCTCCACCTTGATCATGTGCTCCAGGAAAGCATGAAGCTCTCGAGGGTTATTGGCAAAGATTGGGATAAACTCTTCTGAGTTGGCCTGAGAAACAGGATAAAAGTGGAGCATGGGACTGAGAAACATTAATTGTTCTCTTTGCCATTTTTGGCTCTGCTAATCCGAATCGCTGCTCAGAGCTTCAGGTTTCCTGAAGCATCTGCCAGAACAAGAAACACGTTAAAAACTTCCTTTAATAGAGGGTTTAACACTGCATGAGGATGCAGCTGTAAATGTTCTAGTCTTTAGCAACGCAGGTTTTCTTCTTGGGAATGACAGTATGACGTAGTGACATTTGGGCTTCGCACCTTATTCACAGCCGCCCGGTCCAAACCGTCAGGATGGGCGGAGTCCTGGCTGGGCTGGTAGGCGGTGCAGAGCCTCTTCAAGAGCACGGTGGTGCTCTCAGGAATGTGGTGCATGAGAGTTTTCCCGTAGTGCTTCATATTGGTCTCCGCTTGTTCGAACGGCAACCGCCCGATGTAGCGCAGAGCCTCCTGGTAATTCTGACCACATCAAGATAAGGAAGAACATAGAATGTACTTTGATTTCTCATCATTTCAAACGTCCTAGTATTAAGAAAATGTTCTAATGTTACATTATTTAGAAATATTTATTTTCATAGCGGTAAAGATGGCAGGAGATCTGAGATTCCCTCACCTTTAAGTCCTCCAGCTGGATCTTCAGGTACCACTCATGATGTGCGTGTTTCTCTGCCAGGAAGACGGCATGGCTGTGGTAACCAGCCTGACGCAGCACCTTTATGGCTATCTCCACATCAAAATGTACCTCACTCTCGCTGCTCTGGACACCACAGAGCAACAGAGACAGTGATAAGCCATACACTAATGAAAAGTGCACTTTCAAAGCATTTCATCTTGATTAGCTTTTTCAGGCAATCTTTAGTCTCTGATACTCTGCTCCAGTTGGCTCTCTCAATCTTGAACAGAGGAATTATTAAGGTTATTAGCCACATGCACCCATGCCTAGGATTCCAGGAAGCTGCAGGTGGCTGTGTTTTCACTGGGTGGGAGGATGGTTTAGGTCATCTTTGCCTCTCAACAGAGAGTGAACCTAGCCAGTGATACTGTGGGGTCACATGCAGAAATGACTACACAGTGCTCTCCTTAAAGTGTTCATCTGTCCTGCAACACATGAGTATCAGCTTGGAAAGAGGAAACATCTGTTAGTCCTCACTCTCTCAGGTCTTTAAGTATCTTGGAGGGGCTCTGGAAGAGAACCCTAGGGGCCAACTTCAGGCCAATAGCACGAGTCAGCATCCTGTGCAGGATTTACTAAAGGGATGTACAGGAGATTTACCAGTGGCTGGATTGAAGCACAGCACGGTGGTACTAATTATGGCTGTACAAGAACAAGCTCCAACGAGACCAACAGAGGGTGGGACCTACCACACCAGGTAGGACCGGAGATATAGGCTGTGCACAGATACCCCTGAGACAATCCAGCAGATAACAGCAGGATGCAAGATGTTAACAAGCAGAGCGTACATAGAATGCCATAACCAAGTGTCTGGCATAGTATACAGGAACATCTGTGCTGAGTACAGGCTGGAAGTCCAAAGGTCAAAGTGGGATACTCCCCTGATGGTGGTGGAGAATGACCAAGATAAGATCATGTGGGACTTCCAGATACAGACTGACAAAATAGAAAAGTATAGGCCACTGTTAGATTTGTTGTTTAAGCAATGGTCTAATAAGCATATATTACATATAATTATTTCTCAGCCTCTTTACTAATATACATCCAGAGAGTAGAGGAAATTTGCACAGAAACAAACAAACAACACTATTTTCAGAATAAAATGGCTTCTATAGGCTGCCATTTAGTGTGACCTCCCTTGGAAAAAGACCTTGCTGACCAATTAGGTTCCTGCTAATCAGGCGCCGGGTTTGTTCTATTGCTCAAGTGCACAGCAAAATACTCGCCACTGTCGAAGCCATTTTTACTTTTTCCTCAGTTTTTAAATGCATTTTTTTCCCCCAACAGACCTTAATGAATTCCTCCAGCTTGGAGCTGTCCTTCAACTTGGTGTAGCAGTTGAGCAAAAGTGTGGTGTGATCCGCATTGGCCAAGGACTGCCTGTGGAGAGCCTGGAGGTATGCAGTCAGGTTGTGGATTCTCTGAGCATCCAGGAACTTCCGAATGACATACGAGGGTTCGAGTTTCCCAATAGTCCTACATGAGACAGCAGTTCAGCTTTTGCAATTGTTTTTTTTTTTTTTTAAACATTACCAATATAATCACCAAAATGCAAAAGTAACTACAGACAAGGTAGAAACATACTTCTCATGTAAATGAATCATAGGATTGTAACAGACTAGTAATTACAACACACTACTGCACCCTGTGAGGAGTCCTTACCGAATATACTGTTGAATAGCACCATCATGGTCTCCTTTAATGTAAAGATGGTCTCCATACTGTCTAAAAATCTCGGACAGACCATCGGTGTCCAGATGCTGGCTCTTTGCAAGGTTAATCGCCATTACAAACAGGTTCTTCTTAAAAAGCATCTGTAAGAAGTAATAGTTTTCTTCATAACTTTATACATTTTGTTACTGGAGAAGCCTAACATTGACATTTGACACTTCATGTCCTCGGAACTAAAATTATAACAGCTGTAAAAAAAAATATATATATATCTGAAGTACTATTTAATGTTATTGTTCACCACTCCATTATGAAATCTACAGAATGAGCAAATAACCTCTAATTTTGTCTGTGTGTCCTTTTCTTGTAACATATACATCTTCCCGTCTCTCGTCAGAACATAAAAGGAGCCCCATTCTGCTAGAACATCTATGATGTCATCAAACGCAGCACTGTAGGCAATGAACTTATTGTCCAGGTCATAAATCGTCAAGACGTGCTTTTCTGTTGGAGAAGTCTCTCTATTCCCGAAGCCAGGTCTGTGACACAGAGAGGAGCAACGGAAACAAAATCTTTATAGTGTTTAGAAAAATTGCAATATTACATTAGAATTATTAGATTTAAAAACTTTAGAGTTCCGAAATAGCTGTGACAAAGTAATGAATTGCACAATCCTTTGTGTACATTCGCAGACAGTCATTACCTTTCAGCAAACGTATCTAACAGAAATACTAAGTACCACGTTGATCCTAGAGCCTAATTAGGCAGTAAGTATTATATGAGTGACCCCTACTTGTTAGGTGACTTGGTGTCTCGAGTGAGCAACAGCAAGTAACCCCGGTGCCAGTGCACCAAGATCTTATGTCCGTCAAAAGCAAAGCAGGGCCCTCTTTCATCAGGCTGGTACAGATACACACACTCATCTCCCGCCACAATGAACTGGGAGTCCTGAGACGGGTCCGTCAGGGCGGAACAGCGCAGAGCACAGCCATGTGTGTCCAACTCCAAATGAGGATATTCTTTCACAGACAGCGTGTAACACTGGCAAAATGACAAACCAAGAAAAGTGGTACCGATTATAGTGACACATTCGTGCGCTAAACTTTGATCGTCGTTGTACAAAGAGATTTGGGCAATAAAGATGAGGGATGGCGCTCAATTAGACAACTAAAATATACCTGTACTTTCTCTAGGGTGACGACAAACAGGTGCGTAACTTTTCCTGCCTGGCGGAAAGCCAGGCCAGTGACAGGAGAATTTCCCTCATGAAGAGTTAACGTTTTGCTGTGTCTGTCTCTGGTAATGTCGCCTTTTGTTAAAACTACACTTCCATCTGTGAAGCCTGAAACAACATTTACATTTTTTTAATTACATTTGGCTGATGCTTTTATCCAAGGTTATACTTACAATTGTGACTAGATACATCTTGAGTAATTGAGGGATAATGGCTTTTACTCTCCAGGGCCCAACAGGGGCAGTTTGAAGCAGCAACCCTCTGATTACTAGCTGAGTGTCTTGACCACTGAGCTACCAGGTCATTCTGCAGAGTTAAACTAACTTGTCTGTATTCACATTTTTATACGTTTCAATAGCATATAGAAAAATGACATATTAATAGAGAGAGAGAGAGAGAGAGAGAGAGAGAGAGAGAGAGAGAGCACCTATAGCCATGAAGTTCAGGTTCTCATGTACACTAAGACAGGACACTTCTGTGGGTTTGTTTCCAGGAATTGCTGGGAATATCCGTGTGCACAGGGGACTTCCACTGTCCCTTTTATCTGTGTTCCATACCTTGACCTGGTTGTATTCATAGACACACACACACACACACACACACACACACACAACAACAACAACAACAACAACAACAACATTATATCCTTAATACAACATTTCTCAAAAAGAGAATATATTATTATTGTTGTTATTGCGAGAATTCTATCTTTCAGCAACAAAATTCAAGTATTAAGTAGCCCTTACCAGTGGGTTGATGCCATGCTCGTCTTGACCCACGGAAACCAGAATACTGTGCTGCTTTAGTTGGAATAGGTGTGTCACGCGCAGTTTGTAGGCTTGGAAGGAGGTCAGCTGCAGCGAGCGCGTTAAAAACCAGATTTGACCTTCCATATGTAAGCATGATGAGTTAAGAAAAACACAAATGTTCACTATAATAATGAACCTTTTCACCATAAATGGCCTTGCTTAGAAAATCTAAAGTGTAGTGTACACCATACTGTTAAGCTAACGGCTAGCTAAAACGTTCTTTGCTAACCCCACAGACCAAATGTCATAATATAACAATTTAGCATGGAAAAATTGATCATAAAGCAAGTATATAAAACCTTAAACTAAATTTGCTACTTGGTGGCAAATGCTTAATAAAGTGTAGCTTAGGTAGGTAACCGATCTTAGCTTTTGCTAGATACTCTTAGCGTCTCCAAAACAAACCAAGGAATTATGCATTGTAAGGATATCTCCGAGAACAATATGTCCCCGGCCTGAATCACAAGCAGATATACCAATTGGCAAAACGAAGTTTTTCCCATTCTCAATCGGATCTTTCACCGTTTCTCTATCAAAAAAGACAAATCGTCTCCACTGCAAGAACGCAGCCATTTTCTCATAAATTCGAGCTAAACAAAATCATGTGACTCATAGCAGTCATGTGAACTCTGTAAGATTTGTTTTCGTATGTCTTTTTTTAAAATAAAAAATTCAGCAATTATATTATTTTTAGAGAAGGATTTTATCAGGTCTATTTATAAAATTAATAACACCCTTCAGAGTACAATAAAAAGAGAAGTATGGCAAGTATATATATTTTTATATATGTATAAAATATGTATAAAATAAAATGTTATTAAATTTGTTTTAACTAAATCAATAGTTAAAACACAATAATAATACGGTTCAATATAAGCATTTTTGACAGCTCAAAAATGTTCAACTACAACAAAGAAGTATTTAAAACTACAAGCGGTCGCGAAAATATTTAGCAATACATTTTACGTCACAACCACTACGCCCATTCATTTAACGTGGACCAATAAAACAAACGTGTGTGTGCAATACTGGCCAATGAAATTATAGTTGGAACGTGGACCAATCAGAGGACTTTCTTTACACCAAAAGAGGCGGGACTAGTGGTTTTACCAGGTCAACGCTTAAACTCGCGGAACGAGGAGCTGTGTGGATCCAATAAGATCACGCCGCGTTAAGGGCCCAATGGCCAGAATAAGCCGGTGATTGCAAGACCGATACCAAACCACCGCTGTAGTGTAATCATAAAGGTTCATGGGTTCAGTTCATCAGGTATCAGTCTGACATTTACAAAGACATAATTTGCAAGTCTTTGAAGTGCAAAAATAGTCTTTATTATTGTTCATCTCTCAGACAGCGGTAACTTCAAACAGTGATTTAGCTTGATAGCTTAGCTATTACATAAAACTTCTACTGCTGAAGGTAAGTTTTAGCTATGTCATTTCATTTTTAGTTCGGGTTGTACAAATTAATCTGCGTTTACGTTGACTTTTGTGTGTGGTCATGTTTGTAACAGGATGCAACGAGCGTTACAGGATGTAGTTAGCTGGTTTACCTATCATGGCTATGCCTTCTAGGGTTTGCTAGTTTGTGCTTTTTCGTCTATGAATCTTCTAGCTGGCAAACGTAGCTGATCTAGCTACCTTGGTTGGGTTAACGTTGCATTTAGTTAGTGATTGACTTAGTGTTTGAAAAATAGTGACATTTAACAATTAACAGTGTCTTCAAAACATTATTTAGTGCTGTTAAGGGGTGGTGTAACCCCCAGCCATCAGGACCAAGCTAACTACCTCAGCATGGTCTACGTCACTATGAGACAAAGGCAATAAGACCAGAAGTTTCCACACTTGAATATTTGGCTGCGTGCAGATCCACTGTTAAATAAATCAATTTAAATACCCAGTAATTCCAGACGTTAACTGTAAGCTACAATTCGCATCTTTTGCTTTTATAATGATCTATATAAGGCATTAAAGACAACACATCTTGCATTACATTTACCTACTGATCATTAACAACTGTAGTCCACGTGTTTAGAAGCTTCCTCCTACCTCTGGGCGGGATTAAGCCAACAGGATGTAGTTTAAATAACACATATCGTGTTCAGAGAGTTTGACCCTGTAAATTTCCGTTTTATGCCGACCTTAAACAAGTTCAGTGTTTCATTTGCTTTGGTAAGTTAGACTGAGGAAGCTAATTATACATATGTGAGAACATCTTGATTTATTTATCCTGGCTGCTCCCGTAGCGATGCTCTCTTCTTACAGTTCAGCGTGTTATTTAGAAATATCCGTTCGTCATATACATGGGTGATTCCATATTGGCGCTCTCAGTAGCTGTGATGGTCCCTTCCATTTTTAAGTTGTGGTGTAAAGGCTATATTTACATATTCATTCATTCATTCATTCATTATCTCTCTCTCTCTTTGTGTGTGTGTTTTTTTTTTTGCAGGTTACAATGAGGAAAAAGCTGTCAATACTGTCATTAGGCGTGCTGTTTTGCCTTGCCTTAGCACTCCTGTCTTCTCCAGCAGGTGAAGCATGCATGCTTCTCAGGCATTACATTGCACTTTTTGTTGTGCAAGTGAAACGGCACTATTGATGGTGGAAAATGTACTTTAGGTGTGAAGCTGGACAAACATTTAAGTGTAGTTCTCAAATATAACATATTTAGGACATTAAAATGGGAAAAGAGACTTGCAGTTGTAAGGTGTATATTGTATGAACTGTGTGAGCATACAGAATAAACCGAGAATAAATTTAGAGAGTTGCTTTCATCACATTTTGAGATCTGCTTCTAATCTTAAGCTTTGAATGAGTTGGTCTCTTCTGGGTGTTCAAATGTCTGTTATGAACAGTCCTCTTTCTGTTTCATAGTTTCGGTTGCTGTGATGTCTGTGGACCTGGGGAGTGAATGGATGAAAATAGCTATAGTAAAACCTGGAGTGCCAATGGAGATTGTTCTAAACAAGTATGTGATGGTGCTTTGAAGCTAAGGCGATGTAGCTTTGTTTATTATCTACCTATTGATGTATATTCACCGAGTGTTTCCATTCTGTCTTCTCTTTAGAGAGTCCAGAAGGAAAACTCCAGTGGCTGTGTGCCTAAAAGAAAACGAAAGGCTTTTTGGAGATGGTGCTCTGGGTGTGGTTAGTTACCATCATATGTATTTCTATATTGGTTTATGTTGTATTGTTGTCTGGTCAAGTTTTCAGTTCTAATACTCTTCTGCAAAACTGTATTCAAATTTGAATTACAGTGTAATGACCCCCCCCCCCCCCTCCTTTTTTCCGTCTTTGCAGTCTGTTAAGAATCCCAAAACGGTGTATCGGTATCTCCAGAACCTTCTGGGGAAGACTGCTGATAACCCGCAGGTTGTGCAGTATCAGAAAGACTTCCCTGAACACCTGTTGGAGAGAGATGACAAAAGAGGAACTGTGCTTTTCAAATACGCTGAGTAAGTATTTCTTACTCAGGTTTATAAGTATTTCTTACTCAGGTTTATAAGTATTTCTTACTCAGGTTTATATATGGGATGTTTTAAATTTAGCATTTGTTCACATGTTGCTTTGGAGTTTGTATAAAATGGTTAAAATGGCAAAAAGGTGTTTACTTATAGCATGGATGCCTTTTGTCTTTCATGATCAAGAAAAATCAACAGTCTTGAAACATGTTTACTAGTGATAGATTTTGCATGTATATTACAGTATATTACACTTTGTTGGTGATTCATTCAAACACCCACAGAATAGTCAGTGTTGAGAGAAACCCACAGCTTCTGATGCATTTATTCCTTTTTTTTAATTAGCATATATATTTTTTTTTTCTGTAAATGGTATTATTGTGAACAATTAATAAACTAGCAATTTATTTTGCATCATTAAGTTACTAATGGTACTGAGTAATACTGCTACGTGGTATAAAATTTGAACAAATAACTAGAGATGTTTTGCTGTTCTGTTCCTTAGGGAGATTCATTATACTCCAGAGGAGATCTTGGGCATGGTTCTGAATTACTCTTGTGGCCTGGCTCAGGACTTTGCAGGTTTGCCTATTCAAATCAAACTTCTTCTTTTTTTTTGACTGGAAAATCTGTGTATAGTCTTGCTGTTCCTACTCTACTGAAGCCACTTTTTAATTTATGTGTTTATTATTTGTAAATTCCCTTGTTACGTATCTGTCCCCACAGAACAAGTTGTTAAAGATGCGGTGATCACCGTCCCAGCATTTTTTAATCAGGCAGAGCGTAGGTCAGTCTTGCAAGCAGCTCAGATGGCAGGTCTTAAGGTCCTTCAGCTCATCAATGACAATACTGCTGTGGCTTTGAACTATGGCGTCTTCAGGAGAAAAGACATCAACTCAACTGCACAGGTACTTAAAACGGGGGGAAACACATTTAATAAGTAGGGTACAATAAATGATCTGGTTTTATAGTGTCCACTCTTGCCATTCCTACTCCTCCTCCTCCTCAGAACGTCATGTTTTATGACATGGGCTCCAGCAGTACGACGGCCACTATCGTCACCTACCAGACGGTGAAGACCAAAGAGACGGGCACCCAGCCTCAGCTGCAGGTTCGAGGAGTCGGGTAAGTGCCTCGCCCTGGGCTACCACCCCCCCCAATCGTGTTTAGGCCAGTCCTCACCCTGAGGGTGGGGGTGTCTTCCCATAAGCCAACACCTTTCAACCAAGGGCCACGCCTGTATCTTCTCCTACAATAACCCCCCCCCTCAAAACGCGACTGATCTGCGGTGACCAGGTTCGACAGGACACTCGGTGGCTTTGAGATGGAGCTGAGGCTCCGGGATCACCTGGCCAAGCTCTTCAATGAACAGAAGAAATCGAAAAAGGACGTGAGGGAGAACCTGCGAGCCATGGCTAAGCTACTGAAGGAAGCGCAGAGACTCAAGACGGTGCTGAGCGCTAACGCAGAGCACATGGCACAGGTACTGGATACGTCTTATACATAGCAAACATCCTCTTCTAGCGCATATGACCGCTTAATGTTAGCTTGGTCATAACTACACCAGAAAACTCAATTTGCTCCATTTATGTAACCATTTAATTGTAATCCATTTATTCTTTTCGAATGGATATTGGTAATTTCTTTAAAGTGCAAATATTCAGGAATCCACAGGTTTTTTTTTTTTTTTTAAATATAATCTGAGAAATTCAGCACTAAAGGGATGAGATAGTGTGAAGGTCCTGTCTGTGCTGAACGTCTGCGTTCTGTGCTAGATTGAAGGGCTGTTGGACGACATTGACTTCAAGGCTAAGGTGACGCGTACAGAGTTGGAGGCTCTGTGTGCCGACCTGTTTGACAGGGTGCCAGGACCAGTGGAGCAGGCCCTCGCTGCTTCCGAGATGTCTTTGGTGAGGCTGCACCACTACAGTCAACCACAGTCTTTTACCTGCCTGGTGAGTGTAAATTGTGAAGATGTGATCTTTGTCTTCCAGGACGAGATTGAGCAGGTCATTTTGGTCGGTGGAGCCACTCGAGTTCCCAGGGTTCAGGAAGCTCTCCTCAAAGCAGTGGGAAAGTAGGTTTTTTCCCAACGCTCAGTTTATTGATCCCCTGGTGCATAGTTGCTTGTCTCCTGGTGCTCTAACCTGGGATGTTCTTCATAGAGAGGAGCTGGGAAAGAACATAAACGCGGATGAAGCAGCAGCTATGGGAGCAGTGTACCAGGCCGCAGCTCTCAGTAAAGCATTTAAAGTCAAGCCCTTCTTGGTCCGAGATGCGGCCGTCTTCCCGATACAGGTGAGAGGGAAATGTAAGGTTTGAGCATTGCGTAACTGAAGAGGAGACGGAAACATTGATGTTTGAAAGCACATTTTATTGTTTTTGTTTGTTTTTTAAGTTATGTACATTTCAAGCTTGTCGACGGCTTTTGTGTTCCCCTTGTGTTCAGGTGGAGTTCAGCCGTGAGAGCGAGGAAGACGACGGCGCGAAGGTTGTGAAGTACAACAAACGTATCCTGTTCCAGAGGATGGCACCATATCCTCAGCGCAAGGTCATCACCTTCAACCGCTACACCGACGACTTCAGCTTCTATGTCAACTATGGAGATCTTAGCTTCCTGAGCCAGGATGATCTAAAGTAAGTTCACCACGGAGAAGTAAAGCAACGTAAGTGCAGTGTCAACAAAGTTAGGTTCTTTTATTAAAAAAAAGAAATCTGAACATTTATGAATATGAAGTCAAATATTTCACACAACTACATTTGCTAGGTGATTTTATCAGCTTATGAAAACTGGGGAATTATGGATATTTCTGGAAGAAAGGTGTCGATTCTACTGCCCCCAGTGCCATTTTAGACCCATCAAACAGTTTTGACATGAGCAAGTCATACATTTTCCCCATTTCCTGGATGTTGTACTACATCGGCATCTGCTAGAAGAATTTAAAATCTGCTTTACTAAGTCAAGCCCATTTGGATACTAAATTATTTGGAAATTCGAAAAATTAGATCGAAGTGTTTTTGAGAACCATGGCTACAGGGATACTGTGTGTACACAGTGAAGGACTGATCCATGTCTTCTCTTCCAGGATGTTTGGCTCTCAGAACTTGACCACGGTGAAGCTTTCTGGAGTGGGCGACAGCTTCAAGAAGCACTCCGACGCAGAGTCCAAAGGCATCAAGGCCCACTTCAACATGGATGAGAGCGGCGTGCTTATTCTGGACAGGGTCAGCTCAACCACACACACACACACACACACACATACATATACATATATAATATATATAAAGCTGTATTTTGTTGCACATCTGATTTGTTTCTTGTTGTTTTGACACACCCTCTAAAAGACCTAACCAACCATTAAATATGTTGCTGCAGGTGGAGTCAGTGTTTGAGACTCTGGTGGAGGAGAAAGAGGAAGAATCGACTCTCACAAGTAAGTTGAAACTTGGCAGATTTTTTTTTTATTATTTAAATAAAACTTTGGCCATTTATAGCCTGCAAAGTGTAATATAGTCTCATGCTTATTTATAAATGTCTTTATTTTGATTGGCTGTATATTTTCTTGTGGTTTTATAAATCCTTTTTTCATTCACCCTGAAGAACTGGGGAACACCATTTCCAGCCTGTTTGGAGGTGGGAGCTCTGAGCCCAGTTCTAACGTGACTGAACCAGTGCAGGTAAACACATCCGCTCTCATTAGAAAACGCAAACATTCCACCCCTTCTGTCTCTCTGCCATCGTGTGACTACACTTCAGTCAGTGTAACCAATGGAATTTGTCCCAGGATGAGGAGGAGGAGGTGCCTCCTGAGGCAGGCAAAGACCAGGATGGTGCAGAGGAAAAGCCAGAGGATGCTGCCCAGGAGAAGCCTGAGGCGGAAGAGAGGAGCCAAGGAGAGAAAGGTGAAGGCGAGCCTCAGACAGAGGAGAAGAAAACAGAAGAAGAAGGTTCTGACAAAGAGGATGCCCAGGTAGGGAGATGTTGAATGAATCTACAAATGCAATGCACTGAATATTCGAGGGTCTTGGTTAAATGGGACGTCATGAAGGCTTTAGTTATCTTGTATGGCTTCTGAAAACTAGTGACAGACGGACAAAAGAAGAATCCGCCTCAGTTACCTCAGAGCTGGTAATGGCAACAAACAACAAAAATAAGTCGCATCAAATAACGTCTTGATTAAACAGGCCGAGAAGACAGAAAAGTCTGAGGGGAAAACGAATGGAGCGAAGGAAGAAGAGAAGGAGGCAGAGAAGAAACTCAAAGGCCAGAAAAAGAGCAAAATCTCTGTGGATATTGGAGTGGAGCAGGAGGTCAATGATGTTCTCGATCCCAACTTGGAAGACATCGATGCCTCTAAAAAAAAGTATGTATCTGGGTTTGGTCTCTGTGAGCAGTTTTATCTACAGAGGTGGAGCAAGGTATAGATGAGAGTTGACCTGCAAACCTGCACTCGTTTAGGATACGCAAGTGCAAAGATGACTCGTGTTTCCTTCCTCTTTCCTCCAGGCTGCAGGATCTGACGGACCGTGATCTGGAGAAACAGGAGAGGGAGAAGACCCTGAACAGCCTGGAGGCTTTTGTCTTTGAGACTCAGGTGCAGTTCTATTATTCATGCCATTGTGTTTCCATTTTTTAGTCCAGCACCAGTGCAGGTGGTGATACAGATACTCTAAGCTTAATGATGCCATATCCAAAAGGAGAAGAGGTTCACAATGACGCTTCCGTAATCCGTTCCCAGCATGAGCCCCTTTATTGTCCAAAAAACTACCGCCAACCCGCTCTGATCAATGCCGCTTTGACGTACAACGACCACTCTCTCCAGGATAAACTGTACCAGGATGACTACCTGGCTGTGGTGACCGAAGACGAGAAGGAGGAGATCTCCAGCAAGCTTCGTGAGGCGTCAGCGTGGCTGGACGACGAGGGCTACACGGCGGGCACCAGAGAGCTGAAGGAAAAGCTGTCCGAGCTCAGGAAGCTCTGTAAGCCCATGTTCTTCCGGGTGGACGAGAGGAAGAAATGGCCCGACAGGCTGGCGGCACTCGACAGCATGCTCAACCAATCCACCTTCTTCCTGAGGTGACTGAGCGTTCACTGATGGGGCCTGCATGACTGGCATTAATGGTGGAGGGCTGTTGGGGAACCAAAGACCTAAAGCTAAAGTGTCCTCTTGGCTCCCAACTAATTCACTATTAAATATTAAAATGTATTGTTTGTGTTTACTTTCTACCTAGGAGTGCTAAAATGATTCCAGAAGATGACCAGATTTTTACTGACGTTGAGTTGAAGACTTTGGAAAGAGTCATTAATGAAACTATGGTATGATGTTTATATAGTTTATGCTGTATTCATAAGGCTTTGCATAAATATTATACAAGAACATTTACAGCATATAAAACATTTACACCATATAAAGTGTATATTAAAAAAACATCTAGCTAACATTGGAAATCTGATTGTTTGGGCTTCATGCTGTAGATACTAGAGTGGCCGTGGATATATCCACATCACTCATGTACTACACTAAATCACACAGCATGTTCACTCACTTTAGAGTACAGTAGTAGGACCAGGAATTACAACTTGGAATTGAGTATAAAACATCCTATTAGATACTGTTAACAGGGCAGATGTACCTAATGAGGTTCTCACTCATCCTTCACGTCAGAGCTGGAAGAACGAGACTGTGGCTGAGCAGGAGAAGCGCAGCCCCACCGAGAAACCCGTCCTGCTGTCAAAAGACATCGAGGCCAAGCTCTCGCTCCTGGACAGGGAGGTGAACTACCTGCTGAACAAGGCCAAGTTCGCCAAGCCCAAGGCCAAAGCGAAACCCAAGGAGAAGAACTCCACGAGTACAGAGAACAGTAAAGGCAATAGCACGGATGACGAGAAGGTCGTCCCTCCCACGGACGCGGGGGGTAAGGGAGAGTAACTGTACTTCTCAGCTGTGCGTTTTTTTTGTTTTTGTTTTTGTTTTGTTTTTTCTCGCTGTGAAGCGGTGTGATGTGCTGATGCTTCGTTGGCGTTGCAGAGGGAGATGCAGAGGTGAAGCCAGCAGAGGAGCCCCCCACTGAGGAGCACAAAAAAGAGGAGGTTGAGGAGACGGAGTCTAAAATAACTGAAGACGAGGGTAATTGCATCCGCACCAGTCACACACTGGATTAGCTTAACGGGTTCAGAACTCCAGGCAGGCTGGGGTGGTGTTGGATTACCTTTGTTATCTGAACTGAACCTGAGTGGGCAAATTTTACTTAAATTAAATTCTGAAATATATAGATGAATTAAATTCTGTTTTGGAATAGGCTATAGTTATAGCCCAGTAACCCTTTGGAAAGCTTTGGGGGGAGACGTGCTAGTTCTTTTGTGTAGTTTTAGTTCGATGTATAAATGTGGGTACATTTTTATTTTTTTCCATGTGTTTTGCAGAAACATTGGAGAACAGAAATTCAGAAAACCATATAGAAGATGAATTATAACAACTGGAACTTTTTTGTGTTATATTTATTGACTATGTTAAAAGAGTTTAAATCATTTTGGTTTTTCTCCACACACAACCAAACAGATACCACCGCCATCACCTTAAACAATGTCAAGATTTTTGGTTATAAAGTATGTTCTCTATCTGTGAAGTAAGTGTGTGCGTGTGCGTGTGCGTGTGCGTGTGCGTGTGCGTGTGCGTGTGCGTGTGCGTGTGCGTGTGCGTGTGCGTGTGCGTGCGCGTGTGCGTGTGCGTGCGCGTGCGCGTGCGCGTGTGTGCGTGTGTGTGCGTGCGTGCACTGAGTTTAGATTTGAAATGTGCCAGTTATCTTCCCCTCACTGCGTACCAACGAAAGTTTGACTTGTAGAACAACCACAAAAGGATTTCGCTCCAAAGAACGTTTCCCTCATGTAAAATATTTTAACCTTTTGTGTTTGAGTCTAAAGTTTAAACTCATTACACATTTGTTGAAGCTGAGAAAAAGTAGCAAACCACCTAGGAATTGATGTGGCTCTTTTGTCCTCTTAAATTTTAGCACTTATTTTGTTATTTAGTCGGTGGGAAGTACATAGAAAGACAGACAAACCCCCAAAACACTGGCTCAAGCCAATACCACTGTTCCTGGACTATTGTTTAAATGTAATGCACACATGTTTATTAGAGAAAGACACGACACAAATTATCTGCTATTTTTGACTTTATGTAAATTCAGTGCCTGTGCACGTAATCCGCACGGCTCACGGTATTTCAGTATTCTGTCTCGCCCTGGTTCCCTCGGTTGCCACTTCTGTCTTGTACCTCCCATGCAGTATACTGTTAAAATCTGCAGCTTTGGACTTAATGCCAGTGGACTTCTATGGACTTTTGACTGCACTGACATTTAAAGAATTTAGGGTTCAATTTTTTTTTTCTTGGCCTGTTTTTGATGATCTAGGGAGGGAAAAAAAAATACAAATGCTTCTCATATTCTCACTTTGATTGGTTCCCTTTTTTTTCTGTGTCCATATGTCTGGTCTGTTGGAAAAGAGTCTTGGAAAGGGATATTTTGTTTCTAAACTGTTAATAAAACCTTTTTTAAGCCTCTCTTCAGGATTGTCATATTATTTGTGCATGTTTAAACTTCAGTAGCAAATAATTGTTCGTTATTAATTTTCATCTGAATGAATGGAACTTAATATGCAGGAGCGCAAGTGTTTGCAAGTTCAGCATGCATCCTTTAACATGTTACAGGACTATATGAAAATCTTGAATCTGCAAAAGAAATCCTACGTTGTGCATGACATGTTTTACTCGTATGATACTGCATGCAGAAATGAGATCAAGGGTGAAAACATGCCTACGCCGTACATATTTGATACAAGGGAAGATTTTTGTTCGTATTTGTTCTGTTTTTCTTGTGATAAAATGAACTTGTGAATATCCCGCCCTAAGCCCCTTGGCTTCAGTGACCCGGCTGTGTTCACAAACACTTGGAAAAACTCAAAATTCAACGGAAGTGCGAGAATATCCATGCAGGTACTACAACTAAAGTTTTATTAGTGTTGGATGAACTGAGGAAAAAGTCCTCCCTCATTTTCCCAAGATAGAGAAACCTGGGAAAATCATTGGAAGGTGTGTGTGGTCATGTTCAAGTCGTACAGCTTCAGAGAGAAAAGCTGCATTCTGAGACTGGATCTGCCTTGTTCAGGTATGTCAAAGATTTTAGGAAAATAAATGAAGCGCCTTCCTCCTATTAGCTATCTAATTGGCTAATACATTATGAGCACGGATTATATCTTAACACAACATGCATAGCTTCAACTGCATGCGTGTCCTCACTACAGCAGTCCAACAGGCCAGTACTTATGCACCGTGTACGTGAAGTACAGGTGTCGGCACGCCAAGTATGATCTAACCGTTGGGTTTCTTTCATTAGTGTGCGAGAAGCACAAAGTGAATGTAGTTGAGCACTAAATGTCTCAGGATGAGTTTAATAGCTTCTGTAGGTTGGTAAATTTGCCCCTCCTGAAGAACACAAGAGCCAGCAGTGCGATGCAGAGAACCCCAAGTATTCCAGCAGCCAATGACACACCCATCACAGCCTCATTGCTTTGGGGCTGGTTGGTTACTGCGTAAAGGAGAAATAAATGCACGCCATTAAAAATGAGGTCCTTAGGGTAAATCAGAGCCTGGTTTCTTTCCCCATAGCATTACCCTGTAGGGTTGGGGACTATTTGATTATAAAAAAAAAAATAAATCACTGTATGATTTCAACAGAGGGCTCACTGTAGTAATTCAGGGTTTACTCAATAGAAATCCAACACTATACTGTCATATATAGAAAAATTAATCACTGAACTATTATGAACACATCAACATTATAATTTCATTTTTATATGGCATTTAATGCTAAAAAGTAGACACATACCTTCTGAAACAGGGGGTGCAAATGCGCCTGAGAGAACATAAGAGATTTGATCAAAATCACCCCTTTTTCCAAAAAGTATAAACATTATCTTATATCAAATAGTGCAACATATTTTAAGTACTTAAAAAAAATGTGTCACCGTTGTCACTGTTGTCCACCCTGGTGATGATTGGTCCAGAGCTGATTGTGGCTCTGTTGCTCACCACGGTGTCTTTATCCAACCCAACCTCCCTCTTTTTTCTCGGTGCCTTGGTGCAGTTCTGAGAAATGAACAAAGATATATACGCCCATCTGTTCTCTTCTCAGCAGATATGCCAGCATCTGAACATCTGCAGTCTCACATCGATCGAACATCTGTTTGAAGACAACCTGCTCACCTGGTAGAGAGAATGGCAGACAGTTCTGTCACAGAGTCTGGTGGTACAGTGCAGGTAAAAGGTGGAGACACTCCGGTTTTGGTGCTCTTTGAAGCGAAAGGCCTCGAAAGAGAAGCAAGCCTCTTGAGCATATCCATTCACCCCAATTACAGTCTGTCCATTACAGTTACACCTGAACCAGAGTGAATGGGATACGTCAACCAGACTAGAAATCTGTGTTCAGGCACTTCTTAAATCACAGAAGTGTGTTGCCTGTGTGTATGCCTTTTTCCATTTGGAGATTTCTCCATCTGTAATGCTCTTTCAAATACTATTAATGCCTTTTGATTTTTTTTTTTTATTTTGATCAGTTTATTTACCCAATGAAAAGATCATAATATGTTCGATCCGTGTTGAAAGAGGAAGTAGTGGCATAGCATCTGTCCAGCAGTACATTTAACCTTCAGACATAAATCAAAAGATTATTTAACCTTCAGACATAAATCAAAAGATTACTGTCAGAAAAAGTCCTGGTATTCATTTTATTGACTATTTTAAATCGAACATCACTTGAATAGAAATTACATGGAAGAGGTTCCCAACATTTCAAAGAGATTATGAAAGAACTGCAAATGAACTTCTAAAAAACACTAGAAAATATGTATACAAACAGCATATAATGTATAATCCCATTACTAATCAATATGAAATATGAAAATCTCAGCCTATCTTGTTCATTTTTAGCCTCCCAGAAACACCCACATTATAAATAAGTGTTGCTAAATGTAACCTACCTTGATGTGAGGTTAATGGCCCGAACCTTCACAAAAATCTTGGTTTTTAGTGTTAGTCCTGTCGGTGGTACGTAGAGGTGTGTGGTGAATTTAATGTCCTTGAGGTCAGAGACAAACACGTTAACATGAATGACCATTCATTCCTATTCTTACCTGCTGAAGATTTGTTTGTAGTAAAAAGCTTAACATAACATGCTGGGAAATATAAGCAGATGAAAGCACCTGATAGAGTTGCATATTTAGAGTACTAATGAAACTTCCATTGTTGTCCTTGATGGCTATTTTGCCTCCTGATCTGCTCAAGCAAACACACACACACACACACACACACTGGATTTGTACCACAGTCTTTTACATTGCTGACGCAAACACAAAACAAAAGTTATCCTCTCGCAGACAGACAGAGAGACAGACAGACGGACAGAAAGACAGACAGACGGACAACGCTCACATGCTGGTTTCTGTGTTGTTCACCAGATACTGCAGAGGGTAGCGGCAGGAGAAGAGATAAACCAAGCCGGATTGGTAGGTGATGATCTGCGCTTGGGAGTCAATGGAGTTGATTGTCCCTGAGATGTTCACAAACTGCACGCTGGAATAGTCCGCAAAGACCCCTGTGCCAACCTCCTGTGTAGTCTGTTTGGGTTGGAACAAGCCAAAATCATTAGTATATATAAATGAATATAT